>BMAO01036385.1:0-30877 GCA_019973975.1 Trichonephila clavata | reverse complement strand
GCATGTCTTCCGGGATCTGAACCCAGACTCCTACGGCACAGCAGCCAAAGGCCAACCACTATTTATGTTTGTTAATAATGCCCAATGAACAACACAGTACTGGAAATTGAGCTTACAGGAAGTAAAATTTAAAAAGGCGAGTCCTATTTTTACATTTTAAATGTGTTATTCCAATTAATTCAAGTGGAAATTTCTATGAAAATAGTTAAATATATTTCTAAGAGCATGTAAAAGATGACAAATTCTATGATCGTAATTTATAATTACAAAAACATGGTAGTCCAAATTACGATATGCACTGTGCGACATTCTCCATACGAGAAATGAGAGACAGGGTGTGACATATATTTTTAAAGTATAGAACAATTTATATTGAACAAAAATTCACGTACATTTTAACAAATAGCATAATTTTTAAAGATTGAAATTCTCAAATTTTGTATGAATTTTTAAATATAGTTATATAAAATTAAATCCGGGTTTCGATTGAAAACACGGAACTCGGGGTTTCGCACAATTCGATCGGGCTGAACACCTTCTAGATATCTTCCAAAATCTCAATACACTTGTCCAAATTAAGCTGATTCGGGCATCCTGAGATGCATAAGATTTTACTGCTCACGATGGGGAGAAAGTACAGAAGAAAATAAAGAAAAGCCATCACCATTCACTGTTTACACATACACGTCTCTGAACCTTCAAGACTCAACAATGTAAGAAACTGGATTAAACGTATAGAGTACAAAAGTATATAAGAACCCATTAAATGTAATACAGAATCACAATACTTTGAAAAGAAGTTCAAAATACATATTCACAAGAGTCGTCACTGGATTAAGTTACTTCAAACTCAGGATTTAATGCGCTCGGGAAACCGCAGGATTTCGATCCGGCTGCAAACCCTAGTTCCAAAGCATCTGCTCAGTTCTAAATGGGGCTTCAGTTGCTCTGTGTGAGAGCATATCTAGACGCACTTTACGGAATTAAGTCGAGGACTTTGATCATGGATTCGTATCTTCGATCGAGGTTTCCTTTGACAGGTTTCTTGTATGGACATATTATGCCATAAAGATTGGTATATTACTACTCCTCTAAAAAAACCTCACGAAGTGCTCTAAAATCTCATTCCTATACGTCAAAGCAGTCGGATCGAAAGACACGCTCTGCGTATCCAGAATCAGACACATCCTATGCAGCTATGTGCGGTATATTCCATGGTATGAGAGTATAACATCGTTGAGGTTATTGGTGTTTGGGGGTTCGAGTATAGATCAGCCAAAACTAGTTTAAACACAGATTTTATTAGTTCTCTAGCTTAAATACTAACAACTAGAGGAAATGCACCTCTACTAATTATAAGAGCATTCACGCTACATAAAGGATAGCAAAACCATCTACCTAGTCACACTTTGGACTTCTACGGTATATTTCACCTTAATTTTATATTTTCCTCCGGTCGTTAATTATCAGCTAATCTTCACCAATTAGCAACTAGTCCATCCAAACTACTCGTCGATAACTATCGACTGGCAGCTAACAACTCTCACTAACTTAACGTATCTATGAGTCAGTGCTTAAATAGAACATCTCATTCGCGTGAATAAAGTCTTCTTCGAGAGAGAAAGTTTTCAATAGAGCAACAGTTAAAAAAAATTTACTTCAGAGGATAGTTAGGTTCGTGGATAGAAACCGTCACAGCATTGTTTCTCCTTATTGGAGAACGCACATCAAGAATTGGTTTTCGGGCCGAATCTTCACACATCAGTGAAGAGAACATAGAGTCACTGCTTTCTTATCAAAGGATTATGTCTGCACCATGTTAGAAAGGCTCTTACTTGACCTGGAAAGAATAAGATACAAACTATGTTAATCTTCTGTCATGTGCTATGCCTTTTAGCCTTCGGTAGACAGTAGAGCCTGTCAATAAGGCTACCGCATAGCACAGAAAACTCATTTGTAAGTTCTGTAGCCTGGGTTGAGCAGGTTGAGTGTTTAAGTTGAGTTTGCCTGTGGTAGTTTTTGAACACTCTAACTGATGTCTTCAAAGGATATTATTTTGATCTTCTGTTACTGGTTCTATAATTTGGAAATTCCATTTCGATAAGGACCATTTATGGATTTCTGCTGCGATTGTTAAGTGCCTTCAACTGCCGCTACATATCGAGTGGTTTTTGGGTGTGACTATAGCTTTGAAGGGTTTCAAAAATAATCTTAAGGTTCAAACACAGAAAACCTAAAAGGGCGCAGTAATCTTTTCTTAATTTTCATAAAAAAAAACGGAATTTAATTATAGATAATTCAGAAAAGCATCTCTTTTCCTATTTCTCAATTTTTGTTACAAAATTATTCAATAATTTTGGAAATACTACTTTAAAATGCTGTTGTCTATTCCCTGGTATGGTCTGCCAGTAATTTTTAAATACTATTGAGGATTTTTCTATTTTGGTTTACATTACAAAGAGCTCAAAAGAGCATTGTTAGCAGGTTTTGAAAGTTTAAAGGTATGTTTTAAAATGTCTGATATTCAAAATGATATCAAGTATTTAAAAATTGCAGGAACGCCCTATTTTGAATAAAGTTTTAGTAGTAGAAATTTGTTTCTTATAAAATTCATTAAATGTTTGCAAAACTGTTACGGTATTGTATATGAATGTGTTATAAGTCATGTCCCAAAAATTACTATGATGTTGTGCAGTAATATATTTATGAAACTCACGAGAGAATAAATAAATGTGCTTATCAAAATTGCATTTTATTTAAGAGTCATAAGTCAAGGATATCTTATGAAAGAGCAGTGTGTCAATAGAACACAAGATTAATGCTACTGGAACAAAAGAAAAGCTGTGTTAAATACATCATTTAATCTTGATCAAAAATTTTTTTAAACCTTTATCACTTTGAGATCATTGGTATCAAATACTGTGTGTTTTAAATTTCTGTGTGTATTCTGTATTATAAATTCAAATGAATTTTTAAGTTTAAAATTGATTGGCAGTTACAAAGATCAAATGATAGAAGTGGACTTAAAACTTTGTATTAAAATTTGAAATTTCTAAATGTTTGAATTAAAAAGATCAAATCAATCTGTTTCTATCATCTATGAGTACTCCGGAGCAACAATTAATAGTATGTTTATATGAGTTTGTGTTTCAAAAATATTACAGTGTATGCAAGATCAGACAAATATAAATCACAATTCGAATTGAAATAATTACTATACAACCTATTTTTATGGTAGTATTTGTATTACTATAAATTTCAAATGCCGAATTTGCCCTTAAATTATTTTAATTGTTTGCATCATTGATCATCATTAATTTACACAATACTTAGACTTTTGTACTCTAATTATTTCACTTTTGTTCTAAAAGTACTGGCACAGTGACTTATGTAGACTTAAAGGCTAAGAAAGAAAAGTTTGATTCAAATTTTCTTTTAAGTATCGGTAAAAACGCATTCATCGTCGTTTTATATTTTGGTGAGTACTGATTTTCAGATCATTGGCTATATTTAAATTAAGTGTTTCATTTAGAAAATCAGTAGGTGTAGATTTTATCATCTGCAAAGTTAATATTGAAGTCACCCATAAAATCATCGGTACATTTTTATATATTTTGCAAATCTTTATCGGTATTTCGGGAACTTCTTTTGTAGTAATCATCAATTTCGAATAAAGGATTATGTATTGTCTCATAGATTTTCTAGCGAAATATAACTGCGCACCATTAATATAGGGCCCATTCATCGAATCGCAACGAATGACAATAAGTTATAACATTGAACTTTTCTCAAATCATTGAAATTCGCTTAAATATTACACTAGGTCACTGTATAGCCAGGCTGTAGATACCAATACATTTTATAAGCATTTCTGGTGACAGCGAACACTGAAATTTCACCATTCAAAAGTGTCCCATGGAGGATAGCAACTGCGCGTGCCTAAGTCAGAGCTATGTTCACGATGAGTACCCATAAGATTTTCACACAAAAAGTCTAACGCATAAAAAGTTATCACTTCAATAAATTTGCTGCACAAAATTGCATGAATTAACAATGGCCAGATAAAATATTTCACGAACGAAAGTTTTTCCGAAAGCGACTGAATATTTTTGGATGAAATACTTTTAAATTTTGATTTCCGTTGACAAAGATGAGCCAAAGAACAAACAGATATGGATGGATAAAGTAATTAAAATGTTTGAGAAATGAAACTCTCTCTCTCATTTATGTCATGATATGAAATCAGTACTATTTTAAAACATTTGAATCACTTCTACAATATAAGCTCAGCGATTTTTCTATTTAGTTTTATTTTGCAGCAAAAGCATAAAATAAACAAAAAAGCAAGTATGCATAAATGGGTATACATAAAAACGAGCATGAGCACTACCTGCAAAATCAATTTTGTTGTTGATAATTTTGTGATAGGATAGTTAAAGGAAAAACTTGAACTGAAGTTTTAATCACAATATGCTAGTTCTTGGCTTTGAATGAATGTCTTTAAAGATTTTGAGACAATAATCTTTTCCTTCTTTTTGAATGATAAAATATATTAATTGAAATGCTACGAAATAAAAATAATCACTGCATGTATATTTTTGCGATATTTGAAAACGTTATTACTTCAAAAGATTATAAATATATTTTGTACTTATTTATTTTTGTTATCGATTTCCAGAATTTATATTTCATATGCATTTAGCTTTATAATTATCGTCTGAAATAAACTTTCATTTTCAAAGAATTTCAATTAAAATTTTAAAATGCATCGGACTATAGAATTTTTTGTACATTATTACTCTTTCAAAGCTGGTTATTGATAATGTTATTCATTTTCTTAAAATTATACTTCTGTTTTCCAGTAAATTTTAGATACCTGATACATTAAATTTGCCAACTGAAGCGGAGCTAGGAAATTTTATTTGTCAGCAAAAATCTTGACATACTCATTCCTAAATTGCAAACAAATGAAGAAACACCTTTGCAGGACCATTTCAGCAAAGTATTCGATTCTTTGTCTTTTATCTGTTCGGTTATCTTTTTATCCTCATCCTTTCTAGAAATATACATTACACGCGTTCTGTTTTATCGTAAATTATTTTATCTATTTTTTCATTCAATTTTACATAGGCAAAGGATATTTAGTGTTGTTCTATTTTCCAAGGTGCGTGTAAGTCTTTTTTTACTTGCAGTACATTAATTTTGTAGATGATGCTTTTGATTGAAGATCATTACTCTTACCACCTGTCTGCCAAAACATTGAATGACTTCTTATAGGGTTATTGTGATTTAACGTAAAATATCTATGTGACGTAATAATGCATTATTGACAATTATAGAATAATGTAATTTTCAGAGAATCCATAAAATGTGTAATCTGATAATATAATGTACTATTTATTAGTTTGCATACTAATCTATGCTTAATCTATACTTAATCTATGTTTTTCATTTGAAAATTTTTATGTTACAAATTTTCTTTTAATTGTATTGGTGCTCTTTAATCTTCACGTTTTCTCAAGATTAGAAATTCTTTTCTTGAAAATTTGAGTACATTTCAAGCCTTGTAATTTTGTCCAATTTGGAATAGTAAGTATGCCAGAGTGGAAAATACAGGAATTATCTCAGGAATGAACGAACTCGATTACAAAATTTAATAATTCCTAGATATGAACAATGAAAATGATGAAGTAGTAGATAAATATGAAATTTTTCGCGTAACGTTTTTAACGAAAGTAAAATTTGTTTTCACTACATCCTTCAGTGTGACTTCCTTGTACAATATCACAATCATTGAGTCTGGTCGCTCTGCGCTATAGCCTCTACTCAGGCATCTGGTTTCCTGGAACTGTTTCTACCATCTTCTTATACTCTTACATGTCGGTGCATTTCTATGAGGTACTTTCTCCAAAACACACGCTGCACTGTGATTACTGACAGACTTTTTGAAAACGAGAGCACACGAAACGCCTTCTCTCGCTGCGACGCCATTTCCACTTTTATTTACAATTTCTAAAGCAACTCGATCACAACATTACTGCCACCTATTGGGTAAAAACAATGTTACAAACTCAAAATTTCATATCGTATCTTTATAATATATTATTGATTATTTTATGTTTATTCATCTGGGAATTATTAAATCTTTTAATTTAGTCGTTCATTCCTGATATTCAAAAATATATCGATTTAGTTGAGTTAGATGTATTTTGTTTTCAATTGTGCAAAAAACTGTTCGTAGCAACAAAATTATTAAAAAATGCGAAATTTAGTAATTGAATAATATTTAATGAATTTCATCTTAAATCGTTATACAATTTAATAAATTTCTACTTTTTTTTACATAAACTGTCATTTTACAAAATATTTAAAAATTTGACTGTATATATAACGTTATAAGTTTATATATATATAATTGTGTATTTTTAGAAATAACAAAAACTAAATGAAATTCGTTAAAGCTCAATAAGCTATATTTATCAGATTATTTTTAAAATAGTCGTCCCGCACGCTTTTAATTCGTTTTTGCAATTAATATTCTCATTGTTCTTAAGGTTTTGAAAGTTTAAAATATAATTTTATCATAAATATATGTAACGTGTATTTCTATCATAAATTTGAAAATAACATTTAGTGAAGGTGATAAACTTCACATTAATTGTATTCGTTATTATATATTCTAGTCAACTATCTTTATTTAGAAAAATAAATTTGAAGATGTAATGTATATAAATAGAAATTTAATGTTTTATTCTCTGTATAGTTAAAATGAGGTATAATTTTAATACAAAATGAACTTTCCAGCAGTCTTCATTGCGTTTGCTAAGCTATATTTGAGGAATCGATAAATACGTTCAACTAATTCCATAAAAGTGAATAAAGTCTAAGCAAGCGTTTTTGAAATATTTTTAAAATACACTAATACATTTGTTTTTAAACAACGTAGATTTTGCGATCACAAATATAAATAAAACGTCAATAAAAAGATTTTTAAATATCTTATAAACAAGAAAATTGAAATTCATGTATGCAACTTACTTTAAGTTCTTATGTTAACTTAATTACAGTAAAAAAAATTATGCTTTTAATAAAAATGTATACTGCTTAAATTTAAATGTACAGTGGTGGCCCAAATTGTGCATACTTTTGAAAATTACTTGGTTTTTTAAATTTGTATGCTTATAGAAAACGTTATGTTGCACAAAATGTAAAGTCATACACATCATTTTAAAGAGAATTTAATACTAAATTCAAACCAAAACATAAAATCAAATATTTTCAATGCAGGAAAGCTAAGCTACAATACCTATAGATATATATTAATTACTGATTCTATCAGGACTTAGTAGGGTAGCTTTTGTTTTTAATTACAGCTTCAGATTGATGTTTCATTGAGCTGACAATAGTCTTAAGCTCTTCTTTCGTTGTTACATGGTACCAGGAAACAATTATACTCTCAATATATTCATTCCATTTTCCCTTCATTAGGACAAAAGTTTTCAATAGGAGTGAGGACAGGACTGTTTCCTAGATAGGAAAACAATTGTATTTAGTCAAGAAGCAATAGCATCAAATAAGAGTAGATTGGACACCTAGAAAGAGATGTGTGACGAGAAAGTGTCTTTTTACCGTGTTAAAATTACAAGATAGGTGGGTATTTCAGTGACTACATCTGAAGTCTGAAAGTTTTGTTTTCGATGTCAGGAGACAAATTTAATAAAAAAAAATCAGGAAAAGGCCGTAAAGCGTGTAACACATCTGTTGATGAGAGAAGAACAAATATGTTGTCTCCAAGATAGAATAATGTAATCAACGGCCATCAGAAGTTACATGAACGATTCTGGTGTTTCTGTTATTTCAAGAACAATCAGGAGAAGATTAGCAGATGTTAGACTAAGAGGTAGAACTCCACGAAGAAAGCCATATCTCAATTAATAGCAGCGCTAAAAAAATTACAGCGGGCAAAGAAACACATTAATTGGGCAGTTGATCAATGGTCATAAGTTATATGGAGCGATGAAACTCACACAGATATCGTTATTCGGTAGCGATGGCCGAAGATATTTAAGACATAGAATAGGAGAAAAGCTGCATTTTAACTGCATCCATGGAACTGTGAAGAACCCATTTAGTTTTATGATTTCGCCATGCATATCAACAAATGGTATTGGTCACCTTCATGGCATCGATCAAACATGAATGCCAGAAAATACATTGACACTATTCTAGAAACGTAACCTCTACCTTCCATCAGGAAGCTATTTCCGAACACACACACATAAAGCTTCAATTATTTTTCAGTAGGATTCTACTCCTTGCCACACAGCAAAATTATAGAGAATGTAATTTCGTACAAAGAACATTGTTGTCTTAGGCAGGAAACAGACCTGACCTCAATCCTATCGAAAACTTGAGGCACTGTTTGAAAACTCGTATCCGAAGGAGGTACCCATTAAATAAAAGGGAACACATTTAAAGTATAATCGTTTCCTCGCATCATGTAATAACGAAAGAAGAGCTTGAAACTAACCTCAGCTTCATGAAACTTCGATGTGAAGCTGTAATTAAAAAATAAAAGCTACCCTACTAAGTTCTGATAACCCACTGCTATCATCAGTATCTAATGTATATTGATAGTTAATGCAGCCTACCATTTTATGCATTGCAAATGTTTTGATTTTTTTTGTATTGAACTTAGTATTAAATTCTTTTTAAAATGATATATATTGCTTTACATTGTGTGAAACGTAAAATTTTCTATAAGCATACAAATTTAAAAAACATAAGAATTTCTAAAAGTGTCCACAATTTTGGTCCCCATTGTGTTTTGAAAGTAAATTATATCTCATTTTTGTAACTTCTTGAGATTAATTTTAATCAAAGTCCAATTAACATCTGGACCCATTAAATTTAAAAAGTTAGAAATAATTTACTTCCATTATAATTCAATTTTAAAAAATCGTAAAATTAAAGCTCTAATTTTTACTCGAATATGCTCCTGGATCTATTGTCTAACAAACAAAACTTTAAGGTAAAAAATCTGTTTTAAGTATATGTAACATTATATTTTACATATCATAAAATATCATATCCACTTAAATAAAGATTATATATTTTTTTATATGTAATCTATATAAATAATTCCCCGAGAGCTAATGGTTGTGGTATATAGTAGAGGCAAATAAATTTAGATGTTTTCGAAATTATAGGAATGTATTTATTAAAAATAATTGCATTATCCAAAATTAAGAATATATTTTTAATCTTGCACTCAAAATAGTCGATAATAATTAGCTGCTAGCGCTTTTATAGTGATTTTTTATTATAACTACATTACTTTTTTCGGTAATGGGACGAAAAATTATCTTCTTTTATTTTTAATGTCTTGTTCATCTATTTTTCTGCTGTGAGAGTTAATATTTGTTGGGGGTAACTTAATCCATATACTGCTTTCCACAATGATTGTCCTCACCATGACCAAACAGTACAGAATGTTTTTTATTGTTAGCTTTAAAACACAAGGAATATTTTTGAATTAATTGTAGATATTATTTCACGTGACAATTTGCTAAAGATACGGTTATCTTAAGCCGACAATCATTGAAAAAAAAGAGTGAAACATCTTTCACTCTTTGTAAGCTATAATCTTAAGTGTCATTTGAATGTCGAATTACTCTTTTGTATTACCGATAATGGAGGAAATCTTGATGTATAGGATTGTTTACCGAAGGATTTGCGTAAGTTGCAGTAGAAAACTGACAAACAAACAATATAAAAAAATTAAGCCAATTTATACTTTGGTGGCACCATCTGTTGCAGCTAGTTGTAACATCATTAGAAATAACGCAGAATAAATTTAAAATTTAAATAAAACTTGATTAAGGAATTAATATTTGAAAAAAATGTATTAACATCAAGTGACATCCACTTCAAGTTTAAAAATATGTGTCTGAACTTGAGTCGATGAATAAAGTATTTTATTAACGATTGAAAATTTGAAACAAGATCAAAGAGACTTTGGATGTGTTCTTGGGGTACAGCAGACCAAGCAGCTTCCACACTTTGCCAAAGTTGATCTGGTGTGGCTGCTGGATATATAATCTGGGTTAATCGTTGAGCAACCATGGACCACATGTTTTCTATCGGCGAAATATCCGGAGAGCGAGCCAGCCAGGGAAGCAATTCAATTTGGTGATTGACGAAGAACCTTTGGAAAATGCGTGCCACGTGTGGTCGTGCATTATCCTGTTGAAATATGGCTGTAGCCAAGCCCTGAAGGTAAGGAAGGACAACTGGCTCCAACACCTCGGAGATGTAGCGCTGGCTGTTTAAAGTACCGGCAATGCATACTAGAGGACTGCGAGAGTGATATCCAATTCCTCCCCATACCATAATACCCGGTGCAGGACCAGTGTGGCGGTGCATAACGCAGCTCTTCAGCATCCTCTCTCCACGGTGTCTCCAGACTCGAATCCGACCATCGTGGTGTTGCAGACAGATGCTTGACTCATCAGTAAAGACAACTTCATTCCATTCTGCCACCCACATCCTTCTTTCATCGCACCATTGGCGGCGGAGACGTCTGTGATTCTGCGTCAAGGGACGTCTTGCGGACAGACCACTCTGCTGTAAACGGCGTCGAATGGTACACGCAGACACTGAATGATGCGTTACAGACTCAATGTGCCGTGCTATGGTTCGTGATGTGACTGAGCGATCCGTCACTGCCATGCGCACAATTTGCCTGTCCTCACGTGAAGTGGTGCACTGAGGTGGATGTGATCGACCACGTCGTACTCTCCTGCATCCAACGGTCACATATTCACATTACAGTTGTTTGGTTTCGTCCAACACGACTACCGAATTCCCTGAAAGATGATCCACAATTTCGGTAGGCTGCTATCCTTCCTCTATCGAACTCGGATACTTGATCAAAAGCTGATCGCTGTTTTCTACGAGACATAACTGATCTTTTTCTGAAAAAACCACAAGAAAAACACAATTCCCGAACTTGAAATCATCGAAATCTCCAAGCCTTAAATAGCGCTTTGAGGTGGCACCACAGGCGTGCGTGGTGTGTGTCTGCGCTGAAATTCTAATCATTTGCATATCTCACCCCCGCTAATGCATGTTGTAAATTTCATGTTATTTGCGTGCTTCCTTCAGGGTGTTGCATTTACGGTGGCCAGCAGTATATATATATATATATATAGGAGAGTGTGAACTAATAGTAAGAATTGAAAAATGCAACTAATATATTTTCTTAGAAACTCACTCACATGAATTTCATGCTTTCTTTGTTCAATAGTCAGCATTTTGTTTACTTTAGAGGTTACTCAATCTTTCTCAATTCATTTTGTAGATCATGTTTCGGAAACCTTTCTCTTGGTGGAAAAGTAGAACAATTGATAAATATTTTTCTTACATCTCTTAGATACATTGTCTTAAAAAACATTTTAGCTTTAGGAAATAATTATATTTTGTAAAGAAGAAACTCATGTGAAGCTGTTGCAAGAACTGAATAATATTAAGGAATAATGTTGCTATCATGGCCTTTAAATCAGTTGAATTTTGTTTGAATATTAATTCTATCGTAGTCAAATTCTTATTTTATATGATAACCTAGTATTTTTTATCTAAAAAATTAATTGATGAACAAATTTGTGATTCTTTTAATATGTACGTAAATTTTTGATCCCTTAAATTCTTATTTCAAATTTATGAAATAAGTACCACAGCTTTAAATAGTAAGCATCTGTAACGAAAAATAGTTTTAAAAGGAATCGTGGCTTATTACGATAATATTGTTGAAATAAGGGAAAATTGTTTTTCTAGTTTTTCAAATAAATTTAAACATTATAAATGTGTAGTTAAAATTAATTAAATATGCTGTACATTACTTAAATTATGCCTTGCTTAATTATTGAATGAATAAATCAAGAAACATAAAAGAACAATCCTGAATAAATTAAATAGCCAATCCAGGCTTAGGGCATATTAAAATATTAATACTACTCAGCATTACTAATTTCTTTTTTAAGTATATCATACATTTTTATGATTGTTTGAAGCAGCCTCTTGATATGTGTATTTTTTTATTGCTTGATTGTCGCTTGGATATGATTGCAATTTTGTGCAAACCAATGTATAAAATTCTTTTACCTAATAATCAAGTCTGAAGCTCTGATTCTTATCTTTTATGTTTCTTTTTAGGTAAAGAAAGAAGAAAGTTTTAGCACATTCAGTATTTCAGACTGCTATGCATAGCAGTTAACAAGAAATAAAATCGGTGACACCATGCCTTCAACAGTTTCAGAGTCCGTCCCTTCTTCGAACTATTTAGATAAAGGAGACATCAAGCACTCTCCTGTACCCACCCAAAACAAAATATCAGAACACGATTCCGAGATCCCCCCGACAGGGAAACAGAAATCTAAACTACTATGCTTTGGAAGAATTTTTGTAAAACTAAAACTCGAAATAGTGGCATTTTTGTTCATGTTCTCGTATATAATGACTCGAATTTCATCCACTTCCATGATTTTGGACAAAGTATGTTTGGTTCACTTCAATTACTCTCCAGAAATTTGTAACAATCTAGAAAATCACACCGAAATCAAAATCTCAGTTGAGCGATTGAGTACTAATTACCAACTTGGACATACTCTCATTCAAACAGTTCCAGCTGTTTTGCTGGCATGTTTCGTTGGTCCATGGAGCGATCAGTATGGTAGAAAATTTCCAGCAATTATTGCAATCTTGGGGATGACTGCAGGTACTCTTGGATCAGCAGTTTGTGCATATTATATGGAATCACGAGTAGAATATTATTTTATACCAGCTATATTTACGGGTGCCTTTGGTGGTGTGGTTTGTTTATTGGCATTTTTCTACAGTTATGCATCAGATGTGACGCCTCTCATTGAGAGGACAATGAAATACGCTTTTATAGAAATGGCAACAGGTTTATCTCAACCTTTGGGTGCTGCAGCTGGAGGTTGGATATACAATTTTTTTGGATATCCAACAGTATTTCTTGCGTCAACATGTGGACTTGTTTTCAGTCTTATATGGATAACCTTTATGTTACCAGAAACTCGAGGAGAAAACAATAAAGACCCCCTTAAAATCAAAATCAGAAAACTGTTCACGTGCAAGACTTTTAAAGAGAGTTTTATTGCAACTACGAAAAAACGACCTAATCAAGGTCGGAAGCAAATGCTGTTGCTGATAATATCCATGTGTTTTCTTGTCATTGCAACTAACTGTAAGTTGTATTTCAAAATATTTCATTATTAAATTATCTTAAATATTTAAAATTAAAGTACTGTGTTTCGAATAAGCTTCTAATTAATTGTATTGAGAAAATATTGGAAAATGTCTTAAAAAATGCTTTACTCTCGCTCTGTAACTAAAAAAAGAATGACAAATATTTGTGTTTATGTATATCTAGTATTATTTTCGTAGATTTTAGTTAGATATATTTTAAATGAAATTTTTATACAGAAATATTAACAGGTGAGATTTTGCAAAAATTTTGTATTAGTAGAAACATTATGAAGATTTTTTACAAAGGTGGAAATTTTTTATTCATAGAACATATAGGGGATCTCCATTTATCACGACTCTAGATAATCCTTTGCATTTAATAAAAATTCCAGAAATATTGATGCATAAGTAAATAACTTATTTCATAAAAATATCTCTAGATTTTTCAGAGCATATAAAAATTGCAATGATAATATATTTGAATAATACACTGGCCTCCAAAAGTTAAGGAACAACATGTTTTTCGAAGCTCACTGTAAAAAAATGACAGTAACAATAAAATTTATAGTTTATATAAATGATAAAAACGAACTTTATACAAATTTATGCAAAAACAATAGCTGCCACTTTTTTTAATAGGAAAGTACAGATATATATGAGTGAGAGGAAAATATGCATATATCAGGCTTTCGTAATTAAGCATGTAACTTTTGTTGATTTACAGCTTTTGTTAGCAGATTTATTGGCAATAGGCAGTGGGATCTCGCAATATATGACAGAAGCCTGCCCGATTGGTTAAGGTGGAGGGTGGTCGGATAGATGGAAATGGGGTTATCACAGGCTGATGCTGCTAGGCGTCTTAATGTGTCTCGTAGTGTGGTCCACCGTCTCTTAAATCAATATTAAACCGAAGCATTTGTGTCCAGAAGACATGTTCCAAGCCGACCACGAGCTACAGCACCTGCAGGAGACCGTTTTATCGCTCTTTCGGCCCGAAGGATAAGAAGGATTTCTGCTCCGTAACTTGTTGCAGGCCACTCTGTAGCATCAGGGAGAAGAATATCCGCTAGTACGGTGCGAAGGCGTCTTCCCAATTCAGGTCTCTATGCAAGGCGACCAGTTTTGTCAAGTTCAACAGACGACAGAGAAGAGCTCGCTTATCTTAGGCAAGAGAACACGTTTCCTGGACCAGACAGCGATGGGCTTCTGTACTTTTTACAGACGAGTCCATATTCACACTGGAGAGAGATTCAGAACATCTGCTCATCTAGAGGGAATGAAGCCCCAGATGTCATCAATCAAACACTGTTGAAAGACACAATTACCGAGGTGGTGGAATAATGGTGTGCGCAGGGATCTCATTCGTGGTCACACTGACCTGCCTGTGTTCCAGGGAGGACCTCTGACTGGTGTGAGATATCGGGGTGAGATCCCTGATCCATATGTCCGCTCGTATTTCGGTGTAAATTACTTCATTCTGATGGATGATAATGCACGACCTCACCGAGCTGTAAATGTTGAGAAATATCTTGAGGGTCTTAGTTTGGAGCGAATGGAATGGCCAGCTCGATCTTCAGACTTAAATCCAATAGAGCATCTTTGGAACTATCTTGGTGGACAGGTTGCTGCTTTAAGTCATCCTTCAAGGTCTTTAGGAGAGCTGGAACAAAGCTTACTCCATGTCTGGTCTTCGCTTCCCATTTCGGTAAACGACAACTTAATTGACAGCATGGAAATTCGATGCCGCTAATGCCTTCAAGCTAGGTATGGGTATATCCCTTATTAAAACTCATTTTTGTTAAGTTTCTATGGCATTTTACCACATAAAACTGTGATTATTATTTTTTCCAAGAATGGACTTTTCCAGCGAGATTGCCTTTTTTTTTGTTGTAAATCATTTTTGAATATTTGAACTTCTATCTTGCAGTCAATACATAACTGTTTTGTGCACATGTCATCAAAATTTGGTGTTTCTACATTCATTCATTTGCAAATAAGGCGCAAAAACCCGGTTGTTCCTTAACTTTTGGAGACGTGTATATTGTATAACGTCAATTATTCTTTGAAAAATCAACACTGCATAAAATATGTTTGAATTTAAGTAGAAGTTGATGAGATATTTATTTTACAGCTACAAGTGATATAAATTATCTTTATGCTCATCATCAGTTCAGCTGGGGCCCAACAAAATATTCAACCATCACTGCCGTTTATTCCATAATTACGATCTTTGTGTTGATCCTTGTGGTTCCTGCTATGAAATACTTCAGGACAGGAGATCCAACGCTTGGTCTTGTGGGAACAACATCAACTCTCTTAAAATATATTGGCATTGGAGTATCGTGGAAACCGGCCATTTTTCACATAGGTAAGTAAATTATTTCTACGTCAGTATAATAAGATTTTGGAGATGAACATCTGGCAGCCCAATTGTCATAATCACAAACTTCGTGGCTGGTGATATCTAAATCAAATTATGATTTCATCGCTCCACCACCCTAAAAAGTTATTATCCTAATAATATTATAAACGCGAAAGTTTGGATGTATGGATGTTTGTTACTCTTTCACGCAAAAACAACTGAATGGATTTTAATGAAACTTTACAATACTATAGCTTATACATCAGAATAACACATAAACTATAATTTATAAAGATGTTGTGTGAAGTGTCCAAAATATAACGATAAATGTCAAGTAAGTAGGAAAAAATTCTGCCATCTGCAAGCTACTCTGGCATGCGCTGTAAGAGCCAGAGTTATACATATATAATCACGTATACAAAAAAAGCTCACGACTGCTATATTTTATGTGCAAGCCATTATCGCCAAAATAATGAACCATAAATACAATAAAAATTGATAATTTATTTCAATGCTCGTTTTTTTATGATTTTATTATCAACCGATCACTATGAAAATTGGCAAATATATGTATTTTTGTTTGGAAAAGGTTTTTGTGCAATTTTTTTTGTTTGGCGCATATCAACTTCACCATTCAATCCATCGCCAAGTTGCCAACATGGTCGCCAAAAATTATGCTAACTTGGCTCTATCGCCAACATTTCGTTATGTTTCCATTGAATCGCCATTATAATGGAAAGAACGGCATTGCTTGCGAATAATACAATTTTAACATAAAATAAATACAACAGAAAGTAATATTAACGTATTATACATCCAGATATAAATTATTTAAACTATTTTAAGCGTTCATTACATAAAATTTGTAACAATGTGTTACTTTTGCTGAGCAGAGATCAGCTTAGGAAGGTGTTTTCAAAAATCGCCCCCAAGAGAGTTACGGGGCGTTATAAATAAAAAAAACAGCTATTAGATCTCTTGATAAAACTAGCTTTTTATCAGCTATTATATATACAGACTTAAAATTTAACAAATATGTTTTTTTGTTCATCTAAGATGCGCAAAAAGCTTTTTTTGTTACATTTGCAATTCAAGTAAAATTAACTCATTAAAAACTTCTTTATCCTTCAATCTGCATTGTGTTATTTTTCAATTCATCCATGCGAAGAACGGGAAAATCAGGTAGTGCTAAATAAACGTGACTGTTGTTAATGTTAAGCGGAAAATCATCTTATGGGGCAGAAACTGAAAAAGTTACCTATAAGATGTCATTTTCATCGCCTACATTCAAAATTATCAAGGTATTTGTCAATAACTACGAATGAGTTCTAGTACTGTGTTACTCAAGGGACAATATTTGGAAATTCCTGAGATTATTTAAAGATGAATTTTTTTTCGTTAATGTCAAAAGATTTTCGATCCAAATAACTCCTCCTGTATCTCCATTATTTTTTTATATAAATAATAAACACTATGGACAGTATTAAATGAAAAACAGTAATGAATCAATTAGTTGTATTTGGAACGAATAAAATATTCCACTTAGTAAAATTTTACATGAAGATATTCAAAGAAATACGAGTAAAATATTAATGAACTTTTTTAAATTTCGTATATCAAATGATAAAACTGACTTATTTTCAGGTGTGAGAGACTTTCTCTTTTCAAATTAATCAAAATATTTTACGAGAAATAATAATGAAACAATGACTTCTTTAAATTAAAAGTTGGAAGGGGATGTTTTTTCACGAAGGTGGTAGCATATGCTACACACAAAACAGAATAAAACTTGTAAAATATTGTTTGTATCTTCTATTTTTTATCTGTTAAAATAATTGAATTTATATAATATATAAATATATTATATAATATAATATAAATAAATAATTTATATAATATATTATAGGCCTTGTATGTTTGGAAATAATGTGACTTTATAGATACAGGCCACATTGGCCACTAGCATCCTTTGTTTTTAACCACGACCAGTTAACAAAGATATTGTAGCGGTATCATCTATATAAGCCAGTAACAATCTCCGTACTAAGTTTAATCATTTTGGTATAGTGGTTAAGTTACTCGGTTTCGGATCCAAAGGTCCCGGGTTCTTTCCTCCGGATAAACGCGCGACTTCATTGGTGACCCTGGTTGAACTCAGAGAAAAAGACAACCTTCGGAACTGTCATGACGCCATCTGCCCACAAAAAGAGCAATCAAAAACTCATTAGACTTACTTGATGCAGCTAATCCGCCAGACTCACTTGGCGAAGCAAAACAAACTCGCCAGACTCACTTGACGCAACTCCTCAAATTACTGCAACAATTGCTCACGCTCGCCATAACAAATATATCTTTCGTTCGCCTATCCACTGACTCACTGGTGGGGGAGAGTGTAGAGGTATCATCTATATAAGCCAGTAACAGCCTCCATTCTAAGGTGATCATTTTGGAATAGTGGTTAGGTTACTCGGTTTCGGATCTATAGGTCCCGTGTTCTGTCCTCCAGATAAACGACCCACTTTAATATCATTTCAGGTCGTACCTCACGTTCCCCATTTTCACACCACATTGCAAGAGAATTTTTGACATTATGTTAAAACTATCTTGCATAGCAATATTTCATGGAATCAGACATTTAAGCTCCTGTCGGCCAACCGTTTTGAGTTTATAAATGTAACGTTAACGCTATGTAATGTTTCCTCGTAAACTACACGAATACATCGATTTTTATGCAGTACATCGCATTCTAAATTCATTTCTGTGGAGTTACATTCTTTCCCTTCTCCCAATTTCCGAGCATAAATTTTTATGTGTATTTGTGATTCATTTGCGGAACTTTTAGTTCCTTAAGGAAAGTTAAGAAATATTTTTAAAATAGAAAAATATATATACCCGAGATCTATTATTTTTTTCTCTTTCGGATGCACTTTACTGCATTCAAATAGAAGCATTAGTCTGTCAGAAAAGAAAGTCAAAATTCCATAGGATTAACACTACATCTAACGAATTCAAATGTCCGATAAACAGAATCTTTGATTCTGATTAGTCTCGTACAACAACGTCTTAAGGTATCCCGCTACTTGCAACTATTTAAAAAAAAAAAAAATGGAGAAGATTTTTTGTTGTTTTTAGATTTGCCTAGTACATTTAACGAAAAATATGCTAAAATTAAGAAAAGAAATTATTATTACTATAAAATGGGAAAAAATTGGTAAAAATTTACAAAAAAATAACATAAACGCGGCCCATTCTCTACCAAAAGGTTATGAACAAATTTTCAATTCTGATGTGTTGCTATGTTATTCATTTTTGAAATGACCTTCAGGATAAGAGATATTTTAATTTTTACAAAAACTAGAGCACTTTAGCTTATTAGTTATAATATGAAATTGCATAAAATATAACAGTAATTATATTAACATAAGGGACTGCAAATTTTGTAATAAAAGAGTGATTGATAAATCTGAAGGTTAAAACTTTTTTATTATTATACATAAAATACACAAAAATGTTCAGTTCATTATTTTTAAAACTTTTTTAGCAATCTTTGCCCTTGTTTGAGCATTTAAAAAAACACACACATATTTTAAGTAAAACGCGTTTTAAAGTAAGACATCTTGCTTCAAGTAACGGCATCTGCTTTTGCTAAAACACCTGTAGTTTTTGTTCTAGTGAAGGGAAAATAATAAACTTGGTATTTTTATAAAGATAATAAGACGGCCTATAAAATAGAATCATAAAAAAAAATGTCAATTTTTGGCAAAATTCACAATTTTAAGGTAGTCGGATACCTTAAGAGAGGGGACAACTAGTCCCGGTTCCAGGGCGTCAGTATGGAATCTCGTCTCGTTTTTGACTCCCCCTCAAAAGGATCTTGATCCAAATCATTTTAATCGACAAATGTTATTCCAGAGCACATTCTCCGAAAAATTGTGGATTTCGAATTATGTGGTTACTGGAACAATCTGCAACGTCAATCGTCTGTGTCTACGCGAAATCTTAAGACGTTACTGGTCTCGAATATCATTATCCATGAATTTTTCAACTTTAATGATCGGAAATTTGTGATTTTTCAGTCTTATAAATTGTAACTTCTTTACTTGTGAATTTATAATATCACATTATGTTATACAAACAAGCGTAACATTATAAATTTGTTGATAAGGAAGTGAACATAATCGAAGACACTAGGTATAATTTGAATTCACTTTCATTGAAATTAATTCAATTTTAAAATTAATGTCACAAATATTAACACAAAAATTCATCTTCTTATATCATATGTTACCAGAAAATAACAAAAAGTAATTAAATAAAATAACAACGAACAAGTATATAATCATCTAATAAAAAAATAATTCTTTTTTTAGCTAATATACTGGGACCGCTTTCACCCTGTGCTACTCTGGCCATTCGATCTCGAATTTCAAAAGTGGTTTCGAGTGACGATTTGGGTAAATTGTTATTATTTTCAACTATTTTAATTATGATTACATAACTCAATGATCTTTCTGTTTTTTCCTATAGTTGAATCCCGTTTTCCTTTTTATATAATCTAACTGCTTATATCTGCACATATATCTATATATTGCACAATTTATATTCTTGATATATTTCTTAAAATTCAATTTCTTTCTTTTTTAGTGTTGTAGGCAGTACAATTTTGTCTCTTATTATTTTATTATACTATATATATGTACAAACATACAACCTCTGACAATAAAGTTCAGTGAATGAAGTCAGAACGGCTTATTTGGCAACACTGGCGAAACAAACTCTGCGCATGCGTAGCGGCAGGTGTTGACCATCTGTCCCCACCGTAGTTCTGTTGAGCGTCGTTTGTATTCCGTGTAAGACTTGTTTTGGAAAGGGCTTGTTTAGTGAGTTGGTGTTCTTAACTGAGAGCAGGAAATTAAACGAAAAAAGCATCAATTAAAATCTTTAAGTTTGGCAAGTCACCGAAAGGAACTTCTTGGTGTCTTCTTTGTGTCCTAAAGTCCTGGTGTATCAGGTACGACCGACCCTGAAACGAAACGACAACAGATGGAATGGCGTTCTTCTGTATCACCTCATCGAAAAAAATCAGAGCAGAAAAATCCCGCATCAAACCGATGTTCATCACCTTTTTTAATAGTCAAAACATTATTCACAAGGAATTTTTACCTGAGGAACGACGATGAATGCAGAAAAATACATTGAAATTTTAACCCATTTCATGAAAGTCTAAGCAGGGGACGACCCCAGCACGTACAACAAGGTTCATGATTTTTTGTTCACGACAATGCTCGCCCTCACACAGTTAATATCTTCAAACAGTTCCTGGTAAATAGGGGAGGAAGAGGCGTGCAAATTGAACATCCACCATACTCACCAGATCTCAATTCTTCCAATTCCCGAGACATTGGATATTTCTAAAATTCAACGAAATGTGACAAGGCTTTTGAACTCCGTGCAAAAAGAAGACTTTTTAAAAAGTTTCCAGGACATGTATAGCAGATCTCATGGGAGGTGATTATTTCGAAGGACAGCAAGGTAACTTTCGTTAATTGTTCATCTACTTTAATTTTACAGGACTATTCCCCGAACTTTATTGTCAGAGGTTGTATATATATATAATTCCCTTTAATCACATCTTACATAACTCTTTAATCATTGATGGTCCATTCCTTCAGAACCCGCGTTTAAATATTCAGCTAGCTTTCCCGCATTACCGGGATTTAATCGTAATCGAATCAAAAGTTACAGCTTGCATTTTTTGAAAGTAAGATTGCGTCGGGGACTATGGAACGATAACTATCCGCCAATCATAGCCTCCGTAAGAAGTCGCGCCGAATTTGCCACCTCATATAAATAGCAAGAATTCTTTGTCTCTTCCTCTTTGTCTTTTTGTTTTTATCATGTTTTAATCAGCTTCAGCTTGTGTATGAGTTTTTTGTGTCTTTGTGTATACTTATTGTAAAGTAGAAACGCAAAATGTTATCCAGTAACTAGTTTCTTTGAATGGAATAATACTTCTCACTAAACAACTACAACATGGAATACGTAATACCATTCTTATGACATGGTTAATATAGGCGACCAAGTGGTATATGTTTTATACTCTGGAGAAGAATGGTAAACGGCCTTCATGGTCTGCAAAACGGCATTTTGAAACAAATCACAAATCCTTTTGTCAAAAAAGGATTTGTGACGAAAACAAACAGAAAAAAGCATTAATTTCAAGTGCAGTAGAAGACAAAAATAAACAGTCGGCAAACAGTCTGTTTGCAAAAACTGCGAGTGCGGCAAGTTACTCGGCATAATAAACCTTTTAAAGAGGGGGAATTTTTGAAGGAAGCCTGATTAGCATGCGGGTCCTCACTTTTTGATGATTATGATAATAAAGATAAGTCATCAAAGATAATCCTCTATCTAGAAACACAATAAACAAAGGAATCTAAAAACTGGCCAGAAATGAAACAGATCAACAAAAAAAGTTACATTAACTCCACTCCTTTTAAGTTGATATGTTTTGACAAAAGTACTGACGTCACTCAATCTGCACGTTTAACTGTTTTTGCTCGATATTGTGAATGAAACGGCATTAAGAAAAATTAATTGCGATACATCGTTGCTTACAACTACAAAGGGCACAGATATTTGTACGGCAGTTAAAAATTCGCTTGCTGAGAAAGCAATTGATTTAAAAAAAAACTGTTCCATAGCAACTGATGGTGTTCCAAATATGGTGTGCAAAAAAATGGATTCATTAGTTTATTTCAAACAGACATATAGGTCATTCGATTCTTCAATGCCACTGCCTTATTTACCTTCAAGTCTTGTGTCTGAGTAGTTTAGCATCCCTTGATAATAAAATGGAATTAGTTAAAAGGATAATCAAGATCATACCGTCGCAGGCTATAAATAAACGAAAGTTCGATGGTTTGTTGGATGAAGTCAACAAGGTGTATAATGGCTTACTAATGTATAATAATGTTCATTGGTTAGCTGAGGGGACGCACTTCAAAGATTTGTTGACTGCTTGGAAGAAATCGGACTGTTTTTGAAAAATGACAATGCCCACAGTTGTTGGATGTTAAGTGACTTTCAAAATTGATGATTTTTACAAACATATGCTAACATTTTAATGAATTGAACGTAAAGCTTCAAAGCACAAATAAAACAATTATCGTCTCAATGGATCTCTCATTCACGCTTTTAAAGCTAAATTGCATATTTTCAGAAACGATATTATTACAAGAAACTACAAGTACTTCCCAAAGTTGAAAAAAATATATCAAAGACTTAGATTTACATCAGAAACCAAATGAAAAAAAAGTTATTGCAGAATGTATTTCTGTAATTGATTCTTCAATCAAGGAATTTTCAGCGAGGTTTTCCCAGTTCAAAGAATTATCGTAAACACTCACTTTTATTATGTACCCTGATTAGACTTTATTAGATAAACTGAACTTGTCCCAATTTGATTGGTTGGAAATTGAGGGATTTGAAATGCATTTGACTGATTTCCACTCCAGTTCAAAATGGATTGAAATATTTATAAAAACAGGAAAAAGCTGTAATTGATTGAGAAATAGAAAGATTAACAAGGAATACAAGTAAAAATGTCAGTAACGAAATTTCGGAGACATTGAATTCGATTCCAGACACATTTAACTGTTTGAAGAAGCTGGCTCATACTATTTTAACCATATTTTCATCTACCTATGCCTGCGAGTAATTATTTTCATAGATTAATAACATTAAAGACTCGCTTACAAACCGTTTGACAGATGACTCCAATTCAGCATTAATTCTGCTAAACGTAACATCTTATAATCCTAATATAAGTTATTTACCATGTAATCTACAACAACTGAAGTCACACCTACGTTATTTTAATTTGAATTACACGTATGACTAAAAAATTTACTGCTATACTGCGTAAAATGTATTTTTTGTGGTAAATAAAGAGTTTTAAGTTGTTAGTATTTAGTTTTATTTTTTACCAATAATCACAAATCAAAATTATTTGACGACACATCTATACCTCATTAAACATTTGCTTAGAAAAAGTGGCATGTTGAGTCTTAAAGGTTCGCCTCCCCTATCCTAGACCATCCCAAACATATTCAATAAAATTGTGATCAGGAGACATATAGGGTCAATCCGTACGATGAATATCTGCTCTTTCATGAAATTCATCAACATTGCGAGTTCTGTGTGGCCGCGCATTATGGTCCAAAAAAATGTTCTCAGGGCCCATAGAACCTAGAAAAATCTCACATAGGCTTCCAGGATCTCATCCCTATAGTGCTGTGAAATGAGAGCACTCGCATCGAAAACGTACAGTGGTGTACGACTGCCCAACATTATGCTACCACACACAAGAGTTCCTTTATCACGAACTCTGTCAATTTTTGTTTCGTAGGAGGGATGTAAAGCAGGTTCCATTTTCTCTCCAGTGGAAGCCTCAACGAGAATCATTTTGTCTGGTACATACGACTCATCATTAAAAAAACATACACCAATCTTGTAGTGTCCACAACTGATGTTTTCAGCTCCATAATAACCGTGTTTCTTGCTCGATGCAGTCAAAGAGACGCACCAGACTAGACGCCGGGCGTAAAGTCGCAAGACGGCTGTAGACTATTTGCCTCGAAATTCTTCTTCCAGACAGAGCAACAAGGTCACGAGCAAGCTGAGAAGTCTTTGTCTATCAATTTCTTCGTGCGCTTAATACCAGGTACCAATCTTGTGCAGATGTTTACTCGGTGGCGAACTTGGCCTACCTTACTGTTGACGGTACCACTTATTTGGAATTGATTCCATAACTTTGAAACCACTTTCGGGCCACCTCCGCTTCAGACTGGCCAGCCTCAAGCCCGCCAATGGATCTTGATCTCAAGGAATCGTCTAAAAGATTACGAGAAGTCATCCACACTGCAAACAGATTAACTTGTTTGTTTTAATGCAATATTTACAAAACTGGAGGCAAAATCCCCATATGCTTGAATGGTCTCAATTCAGTAGTTTTGCAAAAACTAACGCTACGAAGTAGTAACGTTTACAAACACTAATTATATCATATAAAACTACCCAATGCAAAAATATCAAAATAAGAGTATTAAACCCTTAAAATAAAATGAAAACAGAAAATGAGATTCAAAAATAGTTGTAAATGGCACACATCATGTAAAAGTATAAATTTGTTTATACGTAAAAAATTAGCTCTTTCTTAGTCTAGTTTGGGAAGTAGTTGCATTGCCCAAGTTAGAAAGACTTGGCAAGGTTGAGACGTCTCCGGACACTTAATTGTAAATATGCTGGGCCAGCAGCTTCAGTAGAAAGGTGTTGTGTCTCATTTGGGATTTGTGAAATACCAACAAGTTTTCCTGCGCAGTAGGAAGCAGAGTTAGTATTTAAAGATGAGTCACGTTTTCAAATTTACATACTTATGTCCAAAGGACATAATTACGTCCAATGGTAGGCACAAGGAATTATCTGGCACAAATACTGCATGGAGATCATGACATTCCATGTTAAGAGATTGAAACAATTAGGTACCACAGTAATAATATTGAATATGAATTCACAAAAATAAATTCCTAAAATACAGAAAATAATTTCTTAAAGATCAAGAATTGTATCTAAGAGCACCGAGGGTGAAAACAGGCTGAAAAGCAAAAAATTAAGATACTGATCCACGCCTTGCACAATCATTAAGACAACAAGTTTTACTTCTTACCGTGTATTGTACTTCAGCATAACTCTAAAAACAAAATTTCCCAAGACTGAAAATTGCAAATCAACCTAAAAAGAAATTTTTTATTTACTATTTATGATTTACTTTTATCTATATTACACTTATTTATATAAAAACACTAATATATTATGACAAAAGTTACAAATTTGGGGGCAATATTATTTTGATAGTCAAAGGTGTAACTTACTCTGAGATACTCACTATTCCCTTCTAATTGCCTTTCTCTTATTTATTATTATTTCTATCTACATTTATTTTCATCTATACTTGCATTTGCTATTTATTTATTTATTTATTGAATATCTGTATATTTCTCCTCACCCTGTATACTTTTCTATATCTCATTCCTCCTAAATGTAAACATTTGCTTATTTATTTTTATTTATTTATTAGTAATTTCTCAGTCTAAATGCTCTCAGAACTATTATCATTATATACACATTTAAAGTTGTTCATTTTCATATCAAATTTAAATATCATTCCAATAAACTAAATCTTATCATAACTTAAAATTCTTAAAACCTTTATGTATCAAATAAATTGTATCGGAACAAAATAAAATTCTCACCATAAAAAAGTATCAAAATTTTGGTATTAATTCAATTTTCATGTATAAAAAACTCTTGAAAAAACTATAAAGTTATCAATTCTCATATTAAATATCGAAATCACATTTCAAATACAATCATTACAAACTATGCATTTTCTCTTTAAAACCAAATATAGCATTAATTTTGATTAATTTTTCCTGAAACTTCAAAAGGTAAGCCGAGATCTCTGAAAATGTTTTTATAATGGTAATTTTATAACAATAACGGAATAATAGACGGAGTCTTAAGTTTCCCTGCCCAATCAATAAATTTAAGTATAGTAAAAAAATAAAAATAATTTCTTTCTCTTATTAGGATAAACCATAATAATAGACAATGGTGGTAGGAACCAAATAATACAATAAATAAATAAACGATGTGGGTAAGACCCATATAATATTTAAAATACACTGGGGTGGAACCAGACGATATTTAAAAAATATTGGGGTGGAACCAGACATATATAAGGAAAACAATATGATGGTACCATTACCCTATACCACACCGTATCATATGGTTAAATTTAAAACATAAATTGGTTAAAATATCCTAATTATAAATTTATATGAATATCTTTCTAAAAAATTTTAAATCAATCATTAAAAACCAAAAATGAAAATATACAATCACTTTAGATTTTCAAACTATTTCAAATTTCATAAATATCACATAATTAAAACAGCAGAGCAAAAACGTAACATTTATCACTGATAAAAAAAATTAAAGAAGGAAAAAAATCCACTGAAACAGCATTTGATTGCAATCAAAACACATCTCGCGCATTTAGTAGATTTTGAAGTTTGGGAAAATTTTTCTTTTTCTATTTTCTACAGCGGAACATTATTTTGCACATCTTACTATGAAAGGGCACATCCACAGACATTTTTCCGAAGATTTTCAATTAAAGCATTTTTTATTTTCTATTTTTATGTATTACCTACTAGATTGTAAATATTTTATTATTTACTATTCCTGGTTTCACAAGATAATTGTATACTTGTTAGTACAATGTCTTAGTCAAATAGTTTTCCAATGGAAAATGCACCATTTGACATTTGTTGAAAAAATATCTACAATAAAGGAGATGGGCACTTTGATGTCAACAGATTCGATGCCAAAAACTCTAAATTTAACCAAGAACAGCTCCTAAATAATATGTTGTAAATCTTGCAAAGTACACAACATTTCGCTAAACAATTTAATGCTATTCAGAACAATGTGCATATGCACTTATGGTGAGAAAAATTTTTCTCACCGTAAGTGGCTACAAAATCAATGCTTAGAATATGTAATGCGATTACAATTTATTTCAATAGGCTACACTTAGACCGTTTATGTTAAAAAAATCCGGCACATATCCCAGTTACTAAACATAATGCATGGATGGGTGACATTTGGTATCAAATATTAAGGCTACAGTGGACAGTAAAAATTTTTTTTTTAAATTTGTTACACACATGCTCCAAATTTTGACTGCCAGTATTTAAGTTATAACTAAAACCATATAAAAAATTTGGTGAGAAAAAAATGAGTAGTTTTTTAAGAAATTTAAAATTTTTTAAAAAAATTTAACAATAATTTAAAAATTTCAAAACGTTCCATGCGTTTTGATTTTTTAAAAAATTTCATATTTTTAACTGATTTAACTTCTTTAAGCAATTCTTTAGAAATTTATGCATGTAAAGTAATGTTTTATATGATAATTTACAAAGTATGGGTAAACGCAAATTTTTATATGAAATTTTCAAGAATTTTAATGACTTTATACATAAAAAACTTTAATTTCTTCTTTCACCCTATCACTATTGCTACAATGCATCCAAGAAGTTATAATTACATATTAGAAGAATACTTTTGGAAAGTTTTGTTATAATTGGACAAAAATTGCAACGCATGGAACATTTTGAATTTTGGTTCCGAGGCAAATTTTTGATTTTGAGAAAACAGCTTTTTTTATTTTAAAGGAAAATAACTTAGCTTTTTATAAAAAAATGAAGATATAAATATAAATTTGAAATATAAAAACACTAATATCATAACAAATGTAATATAAGTGCAGAATATATACATATAAGTGCAATATTTATTGTAACAGTCACATCGACATGTGGTACAGATAGTGATAAAAATTGAAAAGTAAGCTAGAACTTTCTAATAATATCAGAAGTAAATTAGCAGAATGTATTCCATTATTATTTTATCTCAACCGGATAATATATTATGTATTTCATAAATCACAATAAGTAAAAATAAAGTATTTCAATAGGATTAAATTACAAAAATTCAAAACAGTTTCGAGGCAAATTTTTGTTTTTGTGAGAAACAACTATTTTGATTTTATAAGAAAATAACTGATTTTTTAAAAAAAATTAAAGATATATAAGTATAAATTTGAAAAACACTAATATCATATAAACATAAGATAGGTGCAGAATATATAAATAAAAGATTCTGCAATATTTATTGAAACAGTCACATTAGTATGCGTGGTATATATAGTGATAAAAATTGAAAAATAAGCTAGAACTTTCTAATAATATCTATAAAGTAAATTAGTAGAATGTATTTCATCAACCAGATAATAAATTATATATTTCGTTAATCACAATGAGTAAAAATAAAGTATTTCAATACAATTAAATTATAAAAATGCAAAACAGTAATAAATTCAATTACACATAAAAGAAAACTGTCGCTAAATCTGAAAAAAATTAAAAAGCACCGGCATTATAGGCTACATCTTTATTAGTAGTATTTCTTTTCCTTTTCTCTCTTTTCACAGAAATGTTTTGAGAAATGCGTCGTTTATCCTGTCTTTCAGCAATAGTCAAAGAAAAACTATCATTAAGGTTTGAGTCCTCTTTTGATTCAAGTGATTTTACGTAGCCCAAATTGTGCTTTTCGACGGCATCCGTAACTGCTATTTCTAGCCTCCTTTTGGATACGAATACCTCTTTTGGGCATTTTCGCCAAATGCAGCTATGCAGACTTTCATTACAATTCTGCGTCTTGCCTCCTACGCATCTTTCAAGAATGGTGTCTGAAGCTAAACGTTGGTAAACAGGCATAATTTTTTCAACTACTTGTTGTGACAAGCAAGTTCTCATTGAACTATGTGACCCTGGGGTTTCACCTTTGGCTATTGCTCTTTTATAAAAACACCATGATGATTCCCCTTCAGGACACTTACCATGCGTAGGCTTTTCGTCAGTTGACGAGCAATGCATCAGGCTGGCATATATAGCAGTTTTCATTTTTTGGGTATTAGGAACATTATCTTTTATAGCTTTTCTGTAGTAATTTTGCAACTTTGTTATATTTTTATCCGTAAGGCTTCCCTGCTTACGCCCACCAAGAGTCACCTTCTTCACCTTCCACTCTTTTACTTTGTTGCGTAACGATGTACCTAGCCTCTTCGCAACATGATTCAAGCACTCTTCCTTTTCGATTTTTACCTCAGAACCATATACTTCATTTTCTGACAAAAATTGAAAAGTTTTCGAGTCACCATCACTCAGCATGGAAACGAATCTCATTTGGCAATCACTTATTGACCGTCTCCACATAATTAGTGCAGCATGCATCTCCATGGCTCCAGACGTTCCATCGAAATTTTTGTCACACTCATCCATATGTCCTTTTTGCCAAATGTGAAATTCCGCACTATCGGCTCCCATATCTCGACCAGTAATTATGCAATTATGACAGTATTTCGACAATACTTCAAAGTCAAGAACAAGTCCACTAAGGACATCGATGATTATTCCTAATCCTAGGTTAGATGTATGTCCTCGCTTTTGCCATGTACCGTCATATGACACACTCACGTCAATGATTTCCTGATATTTTAGAGAAGAATCAACTTTTATGTGAGCTTCTCTAGCTCCTTGACGTGACATTTCGAGCATTTTTTTCTTCACTTCTTTGTTTTTAACCGATAAGTTGTGCATGCATTTGGCAAATGTTTTTCTGTCCATTGTTGGCATGTTGAGCACAGATGAAAAAGTTTCCAAAGCAGCATGCCCTCTGCCTATGGATAGGAAGGCACTCACCAGCTTGCTGTTAATATCATGTGAATTTTTAGACTCCCCTTGGAAACTTGAATACACACTTCCATAGCTTTCATGGCATGATTCACATAAAAGTTCAATTTTTGTAGAATATCCCATGGATTGGTGTTGTTTTATAACAAGGCACAGTTTGTACAATATTTGCAAGGAACTTTTTGCAATAGTTCAGAAAACACAGCCTTGTGGGTGAAAATATAACTTGCCTCAGGTTGGGAAGATGTACTTGGGTCAGATAATGGATCCCTCTGTAATATAAAACTGTTTTTTCATCAACAGTTTCAGGAGATTTCTGCCATCGCTTCTTGCTGTTTTCAGACAACAACTTCCTCCTTTTGGTAGGGCGACCTTTTGGTTTTCTATATCTCGATGATATAAGATCCATACTAATAATTTAAACAATAAATGCGATTTAAAAAGAGCTTTAGTTCTGAAAAGAACTTTTGTTTTGGTAAAATAAATATAAGGTTTGAGTAAACTTGAAAGAAAAATGCAAACCGAAGTTTGAACAAATTGTAAACAAATAATGTCAATTTAGGTCTCAGATACAGTTAAAGCAAAGTGTTGCCAACCTGAACTTGATAAATTAACATTTAAAAATAAAAATTAGTGAGGCTTTGTCTACAGTAAATAAAATTTTTCCTGTCAAAGTGCATGACAGCTACAATAGCATGACATTAGAAAATGTAAACAAAGGGGCGTGGTCATGGATGACTAATTCGAAACTACCCTATAACTCAGTAAAAAATGCATAAACCAAAAAAATTTTTTTGCGTTTGATAGAGAGGCTAATAAGATATTATAATCAGCAAAAAATTTTTTTCGATATTTTGGACAATTTTTC
>BMAO01036384.1:0-160809 GCA_019973975.1 Trichonephila clavata | reverse complement strand
CCCCAAAACGAACAAAAATGAAAACTCTTCAAACTAAAGTTTGTTATTTCTTTTTCAAAAAGGTATCTTTAAGTATTCAAAAGAATATATTCTCGGTTTATCACACAGCCAACTTAGTTACATGTAAAGGAATTAAAAAGTTTTTCTGAGAAATAACAGTTTAAACTTTTCATATGAACAAAAACTCCTTTTATATTGTTACCGAAAACATATAATTATTTTATTTCATACTGCTGTAACAGAATTGTATGCATTTTGACTACAAATATTAACAGCACTTAAAATGGTTTTTCTAATTATATGCATGAGCATTCATCGAATTTCGTGGTATTCCCATAGACGATGGGAAATTGAGTGTATTAGGAAAAAGTATTAAAGAGAGATTGTGCATTCTGAACTTTTGAGTTTTTTTGTCATCTTTCCTTGGTAAGTTTTTGAAAACAAATATATTGCACAGAGATTGAAATATTGTCAAATATTTTTTGCCTATGATATCAGTTAAAGTAGAATAAGAAAATTATAAATATTTATTTTATTGCTAAGTTGTAAGCTTTGAAATGTTCAAATTATTTTTCTTAATTTCTGTGACAATTTTAAAAAACTTCTGTTGTGATACAATGAATGTTCTTTTGCAAATAATCTAACCACTCAGCTATAATCAATTTAAAAGTATGTGTATACGTATAAATAAAAGTTTTCTGAATGTTTCTGTAACTCTTTATTACAACAATATAGGTGCACATTTACTTACTTGCCTTTAAATTGGGCTCACATCTGCTCTACTACTGCTATTGCTGAAAGCAACGTTGGATGACCAACCAACGAAAGCATGTTAGTTTTGATGTCTTCTTAGATATAAAATGATACCTTTGAAGCTCATTTTGATCTGGGAAGGAGGGATGGAATGTTCATTTCTGTAAACCATGTCTGTGCAACAATCAATGTGGGGATTATCAGGATGCATTGATAATCCGCCTGCCATTTGGCAAGATATTTTCTTTGTAATGACTACTCAGTCTCTTCAAAACTTATACATACAAAGGGCCATTAACTTTTTGTTCAGCTGGTACAAATTTATAGGTACATATTTGTTTGAAAAATGTAATGAGCAGCATTTTTGTTTTCACATGATGTGATTTCTTTGATTGAGAAGAGAACATTGTGTGACATTCCAAAGTCTGCATCTTTTTCTACAGGATCACCAGTAATGATTGTCTCCAAAAATTCCAGGTCTTCTGCACTTTTTTTCAAAACATTGTGCTGCAGTCAACCAATGGATCCATGAGAGATCCCCACTTTTTGTGCCAACTTGTTGAGGATCATTCTTTGGGCTGATCTAATTAACTGTTTCATTCCTTCTTTTCTAGAGATTGAAGGTCTCTCCCAGCAGCTTTCATCTTCCAGCAATTCAAATCCATCCTGGAAAACACTCAGAAACATATTTTAACAATGATCACCATTAACTGTTTGTAAAGCTAACAAAGTCTGAAACAGATTTCCCCAATCTGCACATGAACTTACTGTTTACCTTTGCTCAAACTTCAACACTGTGCCAACTGATCATGACACTCTCCTGTCTTCAGCTACACTGCCTGTTATGAATTTCAGTAGTAATATATATATATTAGTAGTAAAAGAATTACATATATTGTGGTAATAAAGAGTTATGCAATGGAATTCCTGAACTTTTTGACTACCTTTTGCATATATATATATCCTTCACAATTAGACCACTATCTTTTTATATCTACTGTTACATGGAAGATTTGTAAATAAAAATCAATACAATCATGGGTACTTATGTATTATCCCAACTGTATTGGCAACATTACATGAAAACGAAGCATTTGGTTGCCAATTCAGCACAAAAGACACATGCAAAATCGTAGTTCCAACTTGACAAGTTATCTTGAACATTGGCATTGGTGTGATAATGTACAAATGGGGCCCAATTATGTTAAGCATGTAAATTTACAGATGTTAAAAAAATTAATTATATTGTCACATTTAAATATTTATATTCTATGGGATATAGGATAAAAATTTCCTATTACTTTTTAAAATTGTCTTTTGTGTAGTTATATATAAAATATCAGTGTGGTGTAATTTAAAATTACCTTGTGCTATGCATTGATTGTGCAAATTACTGTTCAAGTATGATATTTTAATAGTGTACAATTTTGATGCATCTTTTTCTGTCATCTGTTAAATATTATTCTACATCTAGAAATCCAATCTTATTTGAGGTATTATTAGTTTATAGTAAATTTGAAACAATATAGATAAAATACGTCATTAATACTATTGCTAAGCCTTTAATTTGTTGGTAATGGTTTTCATTAAGTGTTATATAATTTTTTATAATAAAACATTAAAGTATTTAAAAATTATCTGAATTTATCATATTGCTTAAATTAGATTTTTCATACATATAAGATGAACTTTAATGCCCTTGAAATTTAAGAGAATTGCAAAATCATAATTTAAAAAGCATCTTTTTTATTCATATATTTAATATCTTTGCTGTTTTTATTTAATAATAGTTTTAAGATTTTTTAATAGTTTGCTATAAATATTGTATCATTTCCCTAGATTATTATGTGTTTTTAAAGCATTTGTAACTCTGCAGAATTTGATTAGGTTTTCTAGAATTTAGATGTTGAAAAAATATGTGGATATTCAATGTTTTTAAAATAAATTCCTTAATTTTATGTTTATGAATGTTTATTTCTTTATTACTAAATTAAGTAAACCTATTTAATATTATCCTAAATGATAAGATCTATGCTTGAAGTTGGGAAAAGACCATTTGATTTCCAATTTAACATTAATCTTGTTCATCAATTTCATATAGCCTGTGTAATAGTAAAATTCTATTAGAAAAATCAGCATGCAGCATCAAAAGTCAAACCGATAAAGTAATTTAATCATTGATAAGATAATTATCTTATCAATTCTTTCTTTTATATTAAATTTTAGTTAAATTTTATGTATTGAAGAAATTATATATTTAATTATTAATGCTCAATCTTCTGCAAACTATATTTATTATGAGATACTGTTCCAAATTAATGACTTGAATTCTCAAAGATGCTAATATTTAATTTATAAATTGATGTTTTTAACTGAGGCAGAAATACTAAAGAAAAAAATTGTATTTTTTTTTCATTATATATTCCAATAATAAGCCATTAGAAAAAAGCTTTGAAAAAAAATTTAGAGACATGTTACTATTTGTTATAATTCTGTTTTAATTTTTTCATTTAGGAACTTCATAATGGCTGATGATCCTGAAAGAGATATATTTCCTACAAAAGAAGGAAAAAATCTAGTCCCATCAATAGATCTTAGTGGTAAACTCTTTCAAGAGTACCTTAATTTCTATTCTGAAATGCTTCTGTATTTTATATGATGAGTGACAAACATTGGGGAATTAATAATCTCTTTCTCTTTGTATTGTTTTAATAATGTAAATAAAAAGATAGATTTTTTAAGAGGAATTTTATTTTTAAAGTGTTCATTGTGTTTAATATATTAGTTTTATTTTTTAAACTATGCTCACCCACCTTTCTCCTTCGAGCATACAGTACCTAGCAGTCCTAAAAATAAAAGAAATTGCCCTAGTAATTGGAAAAGTTACAAAAAAGAACATCTTCCAAAGCAGGGCAAGAATAAAAACCCTCTCTTATTGATTATAATCTTTCTATTACTCATGGGGCTATGGGTTTGCTGTATAATCAAATCAATTTATTATGTATAGTTACTGTATTCTATATTACTCATGATTTTTTTCTGTTGTAATTTTTTTTAAAAAAATCATTTTTTATTGATTACAAATTTTTTAAGACTAATTTATTTACAGGTTTCAAAATATTTTTATTTAATGAATTAAATCAGAGTAGAAAAATAATGTATATCAGCCACTACTACTATCAAGCCAATGATTTAATAATGTGTTCAAACTGCCACCTGATTAAACTTTCAGACAGAGCTGACATATAACAAAGTTAATTAGATTTAGTGATATAAGTGATGAAGGATTTGATTGTGTGAGGAAGGAAAGTCATATATGAAAAGGTTTATATTAATGAATCTAAGAGGAATAACCATTATTATATCTGAACTCTTTAAGAGTTTATTTTAAGCTTGGAAGACTCCATTTGTTTGTGTGGTTGGATATTTTTCATCCTGATCAAACCAACATTACTTTCCTTTTTGAATCTGAAGAACTATAATATGTCCAAACTTACAGGCACACATTGTAAATATTATGAAACAGTGTAAATCATTGAAATTAAATATATTTAAAATTCATTTGCAAAATAATGAAATTATTAATGTTTCAAAGCTATACAGAAGTCTCATTAACTAGTATCTACATGTTGAATATTGGAATCAGTTATTTGTGAATGCTATAGAGTCATGATGTATACAGTCATGTAAGGAATAAATTCTAGTTTAATATTGTTTTACAGTCTCAAACTAATCTATTGTATATTGGGTTTTACTATCCAAAATAATACATCTCTCACTAAATGTTTAATGAGCCTGTTCCAAAAGCATGTGGACGAGAAATTAATCTTAGACAGCTTTATACTCACAAAAGTAATGTTATTTACATTGGTTTGGAGTTCTGGAAATCAATCTGAATTTAAATCTTCAATTAAACAATTATCTTTGTATACATCATATCCTTTTTTTTAATGTGCTGTGAAATTGTATTCTTTAACTGGTTTATTATTTCATGCAACATCCGCTTATTAAGGCTGACTATATCTTTAAACCATATTTTTAAAAACAATCATGAAAATTTTAAATTGTGCAGTATTTTTATTATTATTTTGCTAAAGTTATTTTTATAAATTGACCAGAGGTGTTGTTTTTAAAGTTGTATTTGTGTTAATGTATTGTTCAAGGTAAATAATTTTGAAATACAAAGATAAATAACAAAGTAATTATATTAAAAATTAGAAGAAAAAGAGACTTGTGTAACACATTGTTTCAAAATGTGTGAAGCATTAATTTTATTAGCATATGTTTATTAATGTATCTTTATCTTCTCATTGTATAAACATTTAAGATCAGTTTGAATTATTCAAAAAATGACTTAGAATCTTAAAGTATTAAAGCTATTGATTAAAGAGGATTATATTTAAGGCAAATAAATTTGTAATTTAGATATCTGTAACAAATCTAAAATGGAAGAATTCAAATTTAAGTAACACTGATTGAGCTTAAACAGTCACCATTCAATCAGCTGCATGGATAAGAAAATGATGTATTCAGTATTATTCAATACTTTTTCATTTTTTGTACTATTTAATATTTATTTTGTTATGTGCTGGATTGATTGTGTGAAGAATTTTATTGCTATGCAGATATTTTAGTCATATAGGCAAGTAATATTCAAGATTATATAAATTACATACAAGTATACAATTAGGATACACTAAATGCTATTTAATTGTTAAGAATTTATATTCAAGAGAATACAAAAAGAAGTGTCTCTATAAGTGTTTTGCTAAGAAACTTTAGAAATCAATACAAATTTGTTGCATTTGAAAAGTGAAAGTAATATGTAAAAAGTGAAAGTACGGGAAGGGTAAATGACTTAATTTTCAAATAACAAAGTAATTATATTTTCAATTGAAAAGATGGTTAAAATATATTTTTGATATTTGCTTAATGTAATGTTTTACTCAATTCATATTTGTTAAGTATATTTATGATTTTAATATATTTGGTAAATTATAAGCTTACATATTTTTAGTACAAGGTCTTGAAAGACACATCTCTCCAGAGAAACGCTTTGGCCATCATCCATCTCGCACTGATTTAGAGGATCAGTTCTACAAATTTAAAGAAGAAAACTTACAATTAAAAAAAGCTGCTAAGAAACAAGAAGAAGAATTAAAAAGGTATTTATTATTCAAAGTTTGCATTTTTGTTATTTTTAGGATTTGAAGTTTCAACGAGAATCTTCGAAAAGCTATGATTTCTCATAAAATAGGAATTCTTAACATATACATATATTTGCATTTAGACTACATGTCTTAATTGGGAGATGTGAAAAAATTTAGTAATTTCATGTTTTAATTTATTAGTTTGCTGTGCTTTATAAAAAATCAATAGTTTGAGGTTTTCAGAAAGTTCACTAGAAATTTGTTTTTGTGTGCTTGCAAATTATGTAATAATATAATTTCAATTGGATCAGTTTGTCTTTGTTCTTTTTTATAAACCCCAAAATGTTTATTGTTTAATGAACATGTTGACAATCTATCTGAAATAGTAGCTAATTCTGAAAAATTTGACAATATGACGTAGTAAAAACTTAAAGTATATTATTTTATATGGAATATATTTTAAACTTTTGGCATAATACACTCATATGCATTTGATCTTCCATGCTCCTTTCTAAATGCAACACCTTATTGTCTTATAAAATCAAGAAATTTTTTCAAAGTCTGCTAAAATGAATCATTTTAATTATGATAATTCCTATTTATATGTCCTCAAATTGAGAAGTCAATCAATCCAATGCAATGCTGAATGGCAAAAAGTAAATCCAAAATTTGTGCTTTCATAAACTATATGTAGGACTAAATAACTCCTTTTGAAACTTTTAGGGATTAATCACTCTCTTTACAGAAATAAATTCAAAAGATTTTCTATTTCCCTTAAAAATTTGTTCTTTGATTATTATCAATCCTCTTTAAAAAAAAAAATCTTAGAAATGTATATATTATCAAGTTCACAGATGCAAAAACTTCCATTATAATGCCTGTTTCTTTTTATGAATCTTGCATTAGTTTGGAATGCACTGAAACATAATGAAGGATTATATGCTAATATACTTTATATGTGACAATAGGACATAATTTTACTTCATTTAATAAATTTAGCTGTAAATAATAATAATTACTGCAGTACATTTTATTTTAAGAAAAGGTATGACAAAAAGTACTTTTGTATTGTATTAATTTTATTTTTGATTTAAAATAATTGTATATTTCAATTTCAGACTAGCAACAAAAATGACTCGTTTATTACGAGAAAAAAAATCAATGGAATTAACTCAAAGTCCAGGTAACTATAATTTTTGTTTGAATTGTTCTTATATAATTTATTTTTTAAATAAAACTAGCTCTCTTCGAATTTTTTTTGTGCTGTTTTTTGTTATTTCTGACAAAAATTTTCAATTAAAATTCTCCTTTTGCTTATTATATAAATTACACTAGTCCATGAATAGAAATAATGATTTAATTTAAACAAAACATGTAAATTAAAAGTTTGTTATGCTATGATTTTAAGCTAAAAACCTTAAAGCACTTGTGTCAATTTTAAAAATACATATGATAGGTTTGCTTTATTGTAATACAAATTTTTCCAAATATAAAACCTGTCATGTAGATTGCATATTAAAATTGGCTGAAACTCAAAGTCCTGATATTGACATTGTGTGGAAATTTGGAGAGTGGAGTGCCAGCTCAGGTGTGACATTTGTTTGTTGTTCAAAATTATGAAGATTATCCCCAATGGCCTTCAAGTTGTTTTTGAGTGTTATGTTAACTACACAATCAATCAATCTGCACATGTAAAATTAGATTTTAATGCACAGCAATTTGTATGTGCGTTCAGTATCTAACATTCCCCAATGAAAAAATATTTTTGTTTTTCACTGAAATTTATTAATTTATGGAAAACTGTTTAAAAATACATGCAAACTTTTGAGTGTGATTCATTGCAGTATGTGAGGTATTAAGCAATAAAGATTATACTTATGTTTGTTTAGGCTCAATTCTCTCCATAGTATAATACTATAAAACTTTTTTCCCTTTTCAAAATCATATCTAAACTTAATTGATAAATCAGATTTCATGTGTTTTTATGTATGTGGTTTCATTTTTATTTGGATTAAAACATTTTAAAATATATAATTAATGATTATATGTATATATAAAATCGTGTACTAAAATGTCATAAATCTACTTTAAAGTTAACTATAAATAGAAGCATAACAAAGCAATATGGGTCAAATTACTACAGTAGTATACCAGTAAACTCTTAAGAACTAAGATAGTGGGTTTAAACATAGTCTTAAGGCCAGTGAACTTCCCCTACATTTGCCTATACCATGTGGCTGAAAAAAAGACAAAATAGTTTTAGAATAAGTTTCTAAAAAATACTAAGTAACATATAATACTAAATAATTTATACTTAAATTACATTATAATTGTTCCCAAAACCAAATACAATTAAAAAAATATTATTATATATACACCAAAGAGAGAGAAAACAAAAATTTTAGCAAATACGGAAACATTTCTAAAATTAACCGAATCTGCATTGCAATACATACTACCTAAAATAAAATAAGATCCCCTTAAACGAAAAATTTTTTTAAATATCTTTAAACACAATTTAAATATAGCTGAAAAATTTTACAACCAGAAAAAAAATTTTAAATATTTAATTGGAAAGAAAAGTCCTAAAATAAAATCATTAAGAGCCTGATTGTAAAAAAAAAATTCTCAAGTAAAATAGCCTGTGGTGCTATCCTTCAAAAAGATACAGAAATGAGAAATAAAACAAAAAAAAATAATAGTGAAACAAAAAGAAATAGAATCTTGAACCTATTAAAAATGTAAGTTTCAACCCCTTAATGTAATACCCCTTTGAAATAACTGAATTAAAGGTCCATTGAACATGGAAATTACTAATGCTGAATATTTATCAATACTTGGAAGGGGAAAAAAGTATTTTCTCGAAAAATCATGTTGCATTTTTAAATCCACAATTCAGCAAAATTGAAATTCACAAATTGTTTGCTACCTCTCAGATCTGATAACCCTACAATTTCAAATAAAGTACACCAACATTAAATTTTATTATACTTACATCATATTTGTGTGAACAGGGTTGTTTTTTTTTTGGTGCTTTTGTTTATGAAATCAAAGCATAGAAAGAAACTCATTGAAGAAGCAGACCTCAAAATAAAATTCTTCAATACAGAACTCAACATTGTGGTTCTGGTTTTGAGAAAATAACTGCTCCCATCTCATTAAGTAAAAATGTTTTACAGAAAATATTATAATAACTATTTTGACCTACATTTTTCTAAGAAATGCTTGTATGAGTTTATTGTATTATGATTTGTAACTTTTTTGATTCTTTTTGCTGATATTTTCTATTCACTTTATGATTTTCATATCATATTAAAAATATATAATGGGCAAGATATTTATTAAAATACCTAGTGACACATTTTTATCACTACCAATAATGTCTATAAGATTATTGAGCTACAAATTAAGTTTCAAGAATTACATAAAATGTCTATGGTTGAGATGGGGTCTACAAAAATATTGTTGTTCAAAAAGGGTCATCTTTTTTGGACTGCATAAATTTAAAGACACCTGATCCAAACAATGTATAATAATTTTTTTAATGTTATTAATTGTATTATTAACTGACACCAAGTGGTAGTGTATTGCACTTCCATGTCACAGGTCAAGGTTGACTCAGCCTTTAGTGGGTGGATAAATGAATACTAAGCTTGCTTGGGAACTAAACTCGGGGGGGGGGGGTGCGTCAGACTGACCACTTGACTGGATTATCTGCTCATGCTTCTCATCATCCAAGGTTACAAAAACAGAAATGGGCACAGTAGGCCTTGGCCCAGCCCACAATGGGACTGTTGTGTGACTGAGTTTAGCTTAGTATTGTAAACTAAAATATTGTTTCATTGTTTTTTAAGTATATATATCATTTAATATTACAATGAAACTAATACAACAAAAATTATGGCATTTTCTTTCTTTCCAAAATTTTAGTTTATTTAATATATGGGTTCTCTTTCCATTTAACTCTTTTATATGTAATAATCTTACAAAAACATAAAATGAAGATTGAATTATTTTGGAAAGAAGGTTGAGAATTGTATAAAAATAATTAAAGTGTACAAAACATCTATTTGATTATTTCAAATTTTTTCATTGGTTTTTTTCACCCTAAAACTAGTTTTTTAGTTAAAATTTTTTATTTTAACTTTATACATTTTTCATTAAATGAAAAAAGGATTCTGTATGTATAGTGCTGCATCATTATTTAATCATATCTGGGGTATGTTTTAGTGATTTAAAATATTTTTCATTATTAACTGAAATAAATTGCATTACTTTTTACTGGTGTTATTTACTTGCATTCCAGGTACAGAATTTATATTTAAAGCAATAACAGTTTAACTTCATAACATTTAATTTACAAAATCAGAAATATTACTCTGTTGAGATAAGCTATTCTATGGATTTAAAACAAAAATTCTGATAAAAAGCATACATTATTATTACTTAGTAATTAAACACATAAAATCTTTAGAAAAACAGTAGTTAATCAAGAAAAGTTTTGTTGAAATATTCTCTTGCTGCAGAAACAATAAGCCTTTTAACAAGCTGCAACAACAGTACATATGTATTCAGAAAGATGTATAAGTTTAAAATAACAAATATAGAAGTAAAAGTGCATATTACAAACCTGGAAAATTATTAGTGTATGTTTTAAAATGTGATTGAATGAAATTAATAAGAAAAAAAGCTTTTAAACAATGTAATTTATGTATTTAACTTAACATTACTATAAAAAAGTGAGAACTAAAATCTTTAATTCTATATCTTTTGTAGTAATAAAGTAATAAATTTTATACAATACTTAACTGTTGTAATTTTTTTTTTGTATGTGTGTGGAATTTTTTAAATTATTGAACATTAGTGAATAATCATCAGGATTTCTATTTAATTTCTGTTTCAATATAATGCCTTTGAATTACAATTTTACTATTTATTTATACTTAGGTCATAAAAGAGATCTTGAATTAGAGGAGATGGTTGAAGATCTTCAAGATAGAATGCGACAGCTTGAGAAAACTAATTCTCATCTTAGAGAAAAGGTAATGCTTTCAAAATGATTTGGATTAATATTCAATAAATTTTTAATTTTGGATATAAGTGAAGGGATCTTTTATCTGAATATTTTGAAACTTTTCTAAAACTCTTTTCAATTCATACTTAATATTATTAGAGTAAGCCAATTCGTTTTCTCAATTGCTATAATCTGGAAAATTTGTCATTTGCCTTGCTAAATAAAAATATTGAATATTCTTCTAATAAAAAGTTTGTCTTCTGCTTGTGAAACTCTAGATATCTTAAAAAAATGGAGAAATTTCATTACTTTTGTCGTTTTTTAAAAAAATATTTAATTTGTCTATGTTATAACATTATTGTTCTAAATGCAAAGCTTGGGATCTGAGAATCAGAAAAAAGTTTAAATCCATAAATTATATTGAAAAACATGTACAAATTGTGTATTATATATATATATACACACACACTATATAATAAATTATATTAAAATTTCATGTGAAAAAAACTTTGTATTTGGCTTTTATTTGTAATAAAATTTACTAAAAATTAAACATTTTCATTTAAAATATTTTGAACACTATGTGTTAATCTATTAATAAGCAATGTTCATAACGTTATCCAATATTTTTATTGGAAAGAATGTATTTTAAAGTCATGTTTTTTACAAAACTTTGGTATTATTAATTTTGTTAAAAGTTTAGTGCTGATAATAGTGTCTCTTGCTTCAGCTCCACACACTCTTTGAGTTGTTCTTGTCTTAAGTTTGACACACTGTTCTACCACTAAGAATGATGGGGGAGCTCTGGAAATGTGCATCTGAACCATTTATTGCACAGACAGATGACATGATCACAGCTTTTTCTCAGTCAGAGACTCCATAACATCATTGGCCAGTAATATTATTTTTAGATTGAATCTCATTTGCTATAGTTTTTTTATTGGTGTCATCCTTGAGGCTTGAACTAATCCTCATATTATCATTACCTGAAATATCAGTTCCTCCATGTATTTTTATTTGTTTGGTGCCAGGATATCCCAGTTTTGTAGGTCTCCAGAATTTTGCTCTAAGTACTTTGTGGATCTGGAGCTTTTCATTCCTATCTTTGTTTGTTTTTCTCAATACTTTCTTATTCTCTATCCTTTCTTGCAAATCAGCGATCCTAACATTCCATAAACACAACTTGATATCATAAATGTAACTCGAAGTAATTTGACTTTTTATAATGGTATTTAATCAAAATCAAGCACTGGCACAAGTTTGCCTTTTTCTGAAAAATACAGTCATGAATAATCGGACACTTACATCATACTAAATCAGAAAGAATTGATTACCTTTTAAAGATGCCAGTCTATTTATGAGATGGTGGTAGAACATTCTTAATTTATAATAATTATGTATTACTAAATAGCTGTATTACTCTGTACCCAGAAACCTCCCAGAATTAGAATTTTTTTCCCCCATCTAAATATGTAATTTTTTATTCTGCCATTTCAGCTACTTTTCAAAAATTCACATATCTTTTGTAGCATAATGGCATCTCATGTCATATTTAGTAACATCACATAAAGACATCTTTATGAGAAGGAAGCTTATGAGGCAAAAATCTACTTTGATTGCTATATACTGAGAACTCAAAATCCTTTCTATTAATGATCTTATTACATTTAGCCATTTTTACCACACTCATTAAACATTAATCCTGAATATTCAAAAAATATAAACAAAACATTTTAAAAAGTAGCGAGAAATTGTTACATTACATCTGCTGGCAAATCACCAAATAATTTTGAAACACAAAATAATTTAATGAACTAGCAAGAGATGTGTGTGTTTCTATAGCAATTTGAATATGTTATATATCAACAGTTAATCACATTAAGGAAAATGAAGGCATAAGGTGTGAGTTTTGTACAAGACTACAGATTTCAGTCCCCCAATTACACCCAAATCTTCTCACAAATCTAACTTTAAAGAGCATTCTTTTGATTTAAAAAAATCAACTGAAAAACTTCTTTCTTACTAATTGAGGTTTGCTTGTAAAAGGTGAAAAAATTAAGTTGAATTAAATTACAAAACATTGCTGATTTCTTTAATGTGTTTTTTAAGCTTTTGGGGCAAATAATAAAGATTTTGAATTTGCAGACTTTAAATTCCTGTTTCATGCTTATTCTGTCTCCAAGAATGTTACAGCATTATTAAATTTAATAATTATTTTTAAAAAAGGCAAAAAAATAGCAAGTTCTTTATTTTGAAAACTGTGTATTACACAAACAGAACATTTAATACTTAGCTAAGCAAAATACAACTTTTTCTGGGACCAAAATCAAAAGAGTGGATCTAGTTACTCTAATGTGTGTGGATATATGTATATAATATAGCATTTGAAGCCACACATATTAGTTTGTATAATCAAAGAGTTAAGCAAATATGTAAAGAACATAAGTTGTATGTAGAATAATAAAAAAAATTATTTCACAAGCATATTTATTTTTTAAATTATCTGTGCAGAATAATAATTCACTTCTATTAAAAATTTCTCCTTTCAATCTTCCCCATTTTTTTAAAATTTGAATTCCAAAAATCTAAATTTCTTTCCCCTCCCCAACATACATACTTGCATATGCACATTCTTTCCTAAAATAATGTTCTCTTCAAGAACAAATAACCTGAATAAATTGTGATAGCTTATTACAATTCTTACTTTGAAAAAATGTTTTTGATAAGTAAATATCTTTGAAAATTGGAAATGAGTACTTTGCCTTAATACTGGGGAGATCTCTGTTGTAACTTTTATATGCAATGTCTTTTATCGTAATATATAGCTTGTTTGTGAGAAATTTTTCAGGATAAAAAAATGCATCTATGGCCCAAATATTTTGAATGACCATGCACTGCCATTATTGGCAAAACCTTTTGTCATAAAAAAACTTAAACAATCTTTTTTTTTTTTTTTTTTTTTTTTTTTTTTTTTTTTTTTTTACTTACTTAAAATTATGTGCTTTTTTGTAAATTAAAAATATTTTATTGTTAACAGGTTTTGGTTGCAAAGCAGCAAGTTATTATGCAAGCAAGACGCCCTAACCCTTATGCTCATATTCAACCAAAAGTAAATTCGGTAAGCATACATTACTTTTACTCAATAAAAATCAGCACTTGGTCTTGGAGACTTTGAAACTAAACACAACAAAAAAACATGCTAAACTGTGTAGTTGCTGGTATTATAAATAGGCAGCACTACTTTCAAATATTATCAATCAATGGATAGCAGTTAGTTTGGATTTAGTGTCGTTTTCTTTGTGTTTTAATGTTAATTTAATTTTTTTGCTACAATTATGAAAACCTGGAATTCAGCAATGCATGATGAAAACTCAATAAGCTCTCTGGAAGAAAAATTTTGTACCAATAGTTACACCCAAATAATCAATCATGTGAATTGAAGTAAGCAAGAAGTGCCACTGTGGAGATGTATCTGTGTACTGTTAATTTTTATCTAATGAACTGATTCTTCAAGAACTCAAAAGTTTATAAGAAGCCTTACACTCTTTATTCATGTAGGATCTACAAGCTTACTTCTATGCCATTTATCAATATATCATATGTTTTTTTTTTATTCAGAAACATAGGTAGATTGATAATCTTGCCAGTGTTTGTGTTGGCGACAAATTGGAAAAGCAGCTGCCAACTCATCATCCCCATAATTGAAAAGTACCAACAAATCATATCCTTAATAATTTTCTGTAATGCAATTTAAAAGACCAAACATTATAATATATTGCCTGATCAACAAAGTCTTTTAACACAGAAAGACAGAACATTGTGCAATGAAGTGTATGTTCCTACTTTATGCATATTAAATCTCGGAATTTCTTTCCTTCTTGGCTTCCTTCCTTATACATAGTTTCCCAAATTTTTCAATTATTTCATAGAAATTATTATATAATTAATTAGCATGGTGTACTGTCATTAAAAAACTGTAATTACTTCATCATTTCAAATTATATCTTTATTAATGATTAAAGAGAACCAAGTTATGATACCAGTGATTTGGTTTACTTAGTACAGTTATTTAGTTCTTGAAAAAATCTCCCTGCTGTATCAGTGCCTTTTCTTCTCCTTTCCCAAAGCTGATTTCTCATTTTAAAATGTGCCAAAAATTCAGATTTTTAAAAGTTTACTAAAATATTTCCAAGTATAAGGGGCTTAAAAATAGATCCATTAATAAGTGTTCCAAACATTTACTAAAAAAAATTTCCATTCATTATTTCTCAACAAAAAAAACAAAAAAATGACACATCAACAGTAAATCATTTGTTAATTTTTCTAAACTTAAATTGTTTTGATGTGAATCACTAACTACAATTACACTGGTAAACAAGTTTCATGTTTCTCATTAAGTAATATTGACTTTCATATTTTAGGGGGTTATGAAAAAGAATAGGGCATTAGGAGAATTTTGTTACCTTCAGAATTTTTTTTTTTAATTCAAAATCTTGAAAATTAAAACTTTTTAACATTTATTCAATAAATGTGCCATGTAAATTTTGGCATTTTTGTACTAATAGATAGTTAAATAAATGCTTATATAGCTTAAAACTACTATAAAACAATAAAAAATTACATTGATCATAAAGTTTTAAAAGAGATAAAAGATAATTTTTGTAAAAAAAATATTTATTAAAAAAAATCATATTTTATATAACAGTAAATGCCTTAACTGTTAATGTTCTCTTTTACACACAATCAGTATCTTCTCTTAAAATTCCAACAGTAATTTCTGAGAATATTAGAGGATCTATCTGCTTTGATAAGAGGCTTCCATTGCTGAAATATCCTGAGGGAAATACTTCACATGCTTATTACTTATCACTTCCATTCACTAAGAAGAGAAAAATGCACTGAGATGGCAATAAAATGGTTTTTCATTAACATTGATGACCTTAAATTGTTGTAACATGCTTTTAATTAGCATTACATAGGAAGCATTTTATTTCCTTAGAAACATTTTTAAATTAACCTCAACTGATTTTTTAAATTACTAAATATATCCTTGAAATTTTAATCCACCATTAGGTGCTTAATTTATAGTGAATTCATTACCCTTAATTTTTGCAAAACTTAAATATGATAATTGCTCTTGCAAGTAATAAAACCCATTTTCTTTTTTATTCATTGCTTTAATGAAATCAATCATCGATCCGAACTTTATCATTAAAGGGGTGGAGTATGTATACTTTAAGGAGTAGCATAATCTTCAAGCTATTTTCCAGTCATTGATGAACAATCACCATTATTCTGAGTTATATTGACAGTTTAAAGTAGATACAATAAACTGTTTATATCAATACACTAGTGTAAATTGCTTTTTGCGAATATCAGTGTGAGATACAGGTTGACCTCCTGAATGTAAGTTTATGCTTACATTTAGCTAGTCGACCTTTCAGCTAGCTATTCTTGCGGAATAGGTACTTAACTTTATGAATGTTTTTTGTAGAAAACACTTCAGTTATTGTGATGCAAAAGTAATTTATATTATTCATTTTAGTTTGTGCTTTATCAAGGATATAGAAAATGGTGTATTCTTTCTTATACCATTCACTCATACTTGGATGTTTTAACCTATCATGTATAATAAGAATTGCCCATTTCTTATCTTTTTCACCTACGTGACATTTAAAGTACAAATTATACATGTTTGTTTTGTAGTGTAAAAGTTCATTGATGTGATTTCAAAGTTACCTCACTGCTCACATTGCAAAAAAAGTTAAATTCAACTGCTCAATCTCTGGACAGTTTCACAATTTTTAGAAGAAAGTATAGTAAATTTAAACAAAAATTATATAAAAAAGGCTGAAACAATGAAGAAATCATGATACCCATGTGTCAAAATTCAAGCTTCAACTATTGAAGGAAAGCAAAATGTTGCTGGACTTCTAGAGCCATCTGTTCAAAGTTGCATGCATGACAATTATTGAAGCAAATTCTGCTTTTACTCTCATGTTTCTTTTTCTATTACTGTAATAAACAAAATGTACCATTGGATCAAGCTCATATAAAATAATATTTAATATAGTTTCAATAGTTGTATTTGCCTATGGGGGCCTAAAACTTATGAATGAAATTCTTTAAAATTGGCACATGATAGAAAATATTTTTTCAAGCATATTCTATTTCAGCATTCTGAAATCAGTAAGAAACACCCAATGTTAGAGGAATGGAAATTTTGTTAAGTTTGGTTTTTCAGTTTTAGGAAAAAATGAATTAAATTTTCTGTAAAAGTTTTTAGTTAATTCTGTACCTAAAAACTCTTAAATCCAAAATTGCTTAATTCCAAGAAATGCTCAAATAAATGCATTTTAAGTTACATCAAGACCATCTTTGTACAATGTAAAAGAAAGACCAAAAATCAGAACACTTTTTTTTTTTTTTGGAAAAGTGCTTCAACGTTAATAACGTGCTTTGATTTCAAAGTGCTATAAAGAGCTTACTTTTTAATTCATTGTCTTACAGAGTCTGTATTCTCTTATATTTATCTTTTTCTTTTGCTCCTTTTTGCATATAATGAACTCTGTGTACATGTTAGAGAAAAATTGCTTACTTATGAAATATTTTCAAATTTTAAATCTACAATATTATAAACAAGATGTATTAGTTGTAAACTTGCATCAAAATTGAAACATTTTTCTGTCTAAAAATGTGATCCGAGTTTAATGCATGACAAATGTTTTATTAGTTTCTTTTGTTTGGCAAACATAACCTTAAAAAACCACCTGCTACATATAAAACTATCTATCGACACACAATTTTTGGACATGAGAATGAATATGTTATGAGCACACTTATATATAATGCAAAATAATCTTAATATTTTAAGAGAAGGAGAAAAATGAAATGAAATGTGTTTCTAAACATGATAGTAGTACATACATGATTTCTTCTAAGAATTTAAGAAAATGTTATCTTATATTTTTTTACAAGTTTTCCCTCAGAATCTGTAATGTATTTTAAGCATAAATCATCCTGCTTTATAAAACAAATCTAAGTAGGTTTCATTTTCATATATTTTACTGATCTCATATTTAATGTATGGTTATTTATTTTTTTGTGCATCAGAAATTGTCTAATATTTTGTATTTTCCATTTATATTTTAGCACCATTTAGTTTTTAGCATACTTATTTTTAAATATTGCATAAAAATTTTTGTTCCATTTTTTTTCTTCAGGGAAATTTTAAATTGGGAAACTCACCCTATGTGTCATCAGTTAATCTAAGAGGAAAGAACCTTCAAAATTCTTCACGGTGTGTACTGTTTCTTATATTGCTGTAATGATATAATTTATTTACCTTTAAGATTTTGAAAGCCATTCATTTTATAAAATTGTTTTTTTTGTTTAATATTGTTCTGTTTCTTATTTGGGACATTAATATGCTTAGGGAGTTTATTTTTATAGAACTGACAATCATTTGTTATTGCATATGTGCTATTTTTCTCCTTTTGTCTTTGTTTCTAAAAAATTAGTTCTGAATGAACGTTTCTAAGAAGTAATGCTTTTACAAAATCAAAATATGTAATTTGAGAAATAAATACTTTATATCTTGTATATATAAAAATTTATATAATATTAAATATTCACACCCCTCAATGCCTAAATTTCACAGAAATTTTATAAAACTGTGTAGTGATAAAAAATAGTTTCAAAAACATCTCTAAATCTGACAGTGTTGCTGAACACAATGTAAGATTTTATAAATAAATTAAAAATATAGTTTTCATTAAAAACATTAAAGAAATAAAATACACCAAAGATCAAATGATTTTAGGTACTTGTGTTTTATCACAATTATTTTGATAGAATTCATTTCAATCTCGCCTGTGGTTTCTAGTTTTGGTACTGAAAACAATACTTCCATTTTCATTAGCATTTAGTTTTTTGCACTTCCACATGTAATTTCTTTTCCTTCTACATTTTTTAAAGCATTATATGAATTTTAGAGGTGAAATTTGAAAGTAACTTGTAGTATTGGGAGTATAAAATTTCTGGAGGATGACATTTCACAATAAAATGTATTATAGTATTGCATGTTTTGAACCAATTCTGTAAATGATACATTCCTTATGAAGTTCTATTTTGTCTCTTCTTTTATTAATTTATTTTCTTTCTATTCTAAAGAAAATTATTTAATTAAATTTTAAAACTTTTTATGGCATAAAAACTGCACACAGTTTCATAAATTTTGCAGTTGTTGCTTAATGTTATGAATTTTATACCAAAAAAATTTCTTTGAAAAATAAATGTGTAATGAAAATACTGGTAATTTTTCGTACATCATATTAATTTTATGAACCTTTTAAAGACTGTTTTCTGCTCTTTTTATCCCTACCACAATTGGTCAGAAAGAAAAATTATTCCTATAATTTATTGTTGAAATATTATGATTACCTGAAAGGTAGGCTGTACTTCCCACAATAGAACATCATCCACATATTGTTAGACTGTTATAGTGTCATCAATACAAAATAGTCACTAATGTTGTTTAGCTATAGTAGGTGATAGCAGCTCAAGCCATGCTGTTATTTGGTGTAATGGTCCACAGTTGGAGTCAAATTGGACCCCATGTCAACCCTACCATAAACTTGTAGACAGTGAATATCATTGTGGTAACAGAGGCATGATTTGTAGCCTTCACCTTCCATTCGTGCTCATAGATTTAGCTTGATTCTATTACAAATAAAATCATTGACAATGTTGAGTCAACAATAGGATGAATGCCATCAGTGCTCAGTTATGCATCAGTGCTATTAGTGCTCAGTTGACAGATAGTGGTCCTGTTTGGTATGGGATCATTCAACAGATGTATGAAAGTTGACTGCAAGGCTTTTATTGCTTCTTGGTTGATGAGTCATTCCATGCCTGCTGACATCTCTTTGCTCTTGCTAGCATCCTTTGAGCATAGTGCATTTTCTTCTTCCAATCACCTATGCCACTGCCAATACATTGGAGACTCATTTAGATGGCTGTTCACTATGGTATGACTAATGGGCAAGTTCCCTTTTTGAGTCCTATCGTATAACCCCCAATGCTCTCTTCTACCTGCTGGAACTGCTTTTATTGGTGGCTACCTGATATATCTGATATGACTCATTTCCTTTGTGATGATGAATATATTCCAGAACAATATTACAAAATTCAATGGACCACATCTGCCCTGCATCTTGTATCTTTTTCTTGCTACTTTTTTTGGTGTTACATTTTTACTGACAATGTATGTGTTATTTATTTGTTTATCTTATCATATTTGTTGTTTATTTCAGGAAGTCTGCTGGTCTTCCCATACCTTCCTATGCTCTAGGTTTATTGGAAGAAGCTAGAGCTGAATTGTCTAATTTGTAAGCATATTATTATTGTATACAGCTCATAATTCACTTTTCTTTTTTTTTTTAAATAAGGAACTTTTTTAATTTTTGATATTTGGTTTGGCTTTAAATAGCATTTATACTAAATACTATTTAAAGTTTATTTTTATCATACATTCACAATATCATTTATCTATTTTATTTTTATTATGTCTTTTTCATTTATATTTTATTTTATTTTTAGAAAACTACTTGTTACAAATCAACGAAATGAAATTGAGATGTATCAGCAAGAAAATGAAATTCTGAAACAAAATGTAATGTGTTACAATTTTATTTATTAGTGGTGGTCTTTATTTAGTCTGTGGACAAATCCTTGCAAACATGTTTAAAATTACACTTAATGTTTAATTATTTTAACTCGCAGTTCTCTAAATATATATTCATTAGATCTAATGTTTTAAAATGTAATAGACTACTTTTCTTTTAATTTGCAATTTCATTTTAATAAATAAGACATGACATCTATTTTTAAAACATTTTTAAACTTATGTATTAAATTATTATTAATCTATCTTAAAGCAAAACAGTTGAAAAAAATAGCAATACAGAATTAAGTAAATATGATAACACATTAAAACTCTTCTCAGGGCTAAGATTGCAGGTTTAAACATTTTAAGATGCTCTCCCATTTATTTGCCTATATTACTATAGAAGATTTCATATTGTAACTTTTTTGTATTTAAAATAAATCATATAATTAATAATTCAATATTTTGAAAATTATATAATTTAAAATATCATAATTTTATTTTACGTAAGGCTATTGAAATTTTTTATGTCAGATCTATGCTGAAATCCCAAGTTCATTTTAATAGAAGTTTGACCAATACATTAATAAAACCATATTTTACACTTCAAAGGTAGATACAATTAATGATCATGCACATATTAAATTTAATCTCATTGTCATATTTTCTGATCTTTGTTTTTGGTAAAAATAAGTTTTATATCTTATTATTATTTATTTAGTTTTTTAGTTTAGTTTATTTAGTTTTAATTTTAAACTATTGTCGCATTTTATGGCAATGTAAATGAAATATAATAATTAATAAATGCTACAATATATTTATAATTGGAATCTAGAGTTATTGGTTTAGTAAAACTAACTGTTAATGTAGTTTTATCTAAAGATTCTACTCTTGTAGAATTATGTTTAAAATTAGTATTACAAAATTTATCCAATATTGCTCGGAACCTTTATAAGTATAACTATTTTCTCTGTTATAAAATAACTGAAGGCATGTGAGAGATTTATTATTATAAAATTCATTCTAAGGATTTATAAAAATTAATTAATTAATAAATATAACTTTAATTCATATACAAAAATATTTAGAAATCACAATACTCTAGAACCCTCATTCAGTTATCTTATTAACGATTTATATGAATATTTTCTACAATCAAATAAAACATTTATTTTTCAACAATCTGAAATATTCTTGTACCTAAAGAATATTACTAATCAGGAAACTTCAAAAAAAAATACTTTGTGGGCACAATAGCAGAATAATCATGATCGCAATCTCACTGCTGTTGCCTATCCTCCAAAGACTGTCTTGGCCAGACAATATCCATAAGGTCGTTGTCTATTAAAAAGTCGAGCATAAGAAGGGTTCCCTTATAACTATCATTCCTTGAAAGGTCCATGCAATTCAAGATATTCTCAGCAGATGCCTGATTAATCTACCACTTGGCACAGGTGGCAAAGATCTTCTTGCTCTCGCAGAACGATAGGTACTTGATATGACCATTGGCAAGACGCGAGAGTATAGTTTGGGAGCCATCGGCATACTTGATAGCTAGAGTCAGACCTTGTCTATTACCCACATATCAATGATGAGTGGGAGGTGCCCTCTTCTCCACCATAATCTGTGATTTTTATCAGCGAGTATAATTCCCAAACGGAAAGGTCAGAAGAGAATGGAGTTAGGAAATTACAGCCCTCCTTCATTTGTACGCTATTTCTTTGCCATGAAGGTCAATAGGAGATGGAATCTATTGAAAATAAATATTATGGTGCAGCGATATAGAGTTCAGCTTTTGTAGGATAGACACAAACTGATTTTGTTGCCAATAAGAAACAATTGTCAAGATATTGAAGTAAGTTACGACTATCAGAAAGAAACCAAAAACCACCATAGTTTTAATTTAGGATAAACTCAAGTTCCACATCAATTCCTATTAATTCACATCTGAAAACCGAGCAGAAGTCCTCATTACATTGTTGAAAAGTCAGTTTTTCCTGGGAGGATAAAAATACTGCTTCCTGCTAGTTCATATATCTTAATACTTTCAGTGTAAATCTTAATGTTCTTATTAGGGATATTATTAATTATCTCCTGAGCTAATTGTCTTAGGTAAATTGGAGCTGCGGTAACCTAAGGGTCAAAGTAATGTACTCGTGACTGGCGTGTCATGAGTTTGAGCCTAGTACTGCTGAAGACTCACCATGTAGTGGAACAATGCAGAGGTAAAATCTATTCAGAGCTCAAATGTTCTCCCATTGGTGTGGTAGCTAGACGAGGGGTTGCCAGCTCAGGTGTCGTCCTTGTCACTTGACCATGGTTCAATATTACAAGGTCTGTTGCCAAAAGCCCTCATGCGGCTGAATAGTGTGGCATTAATATTCATTCGCTCACTCACTTAGATTGGGACAAAATATTTCTTAATAACAGAAGAAGTAAGATTATAGTGGAAGTGACACCTGGAGAGTCCTTGTGAAGGATTTAAGCAATATTGTAGTGAGTAGGGCTCTATATCGCGAGGAAGTTGACTAATTGGGTTGTTTTTCTTTAATCTTTGTCTATTTCTCCAGTTATTTAGATATGTAGAAGTTTCTTGTTATGTTGACTGAGTGAGTTCACTACAGTATTTGGCCAAGGTGGCCGAAGGATCATGATCGCAAACTCGTTGCCTGTGTTATATCTATCAAATTGTAGATTTGAGACCTTATAAGATTTGCTGTGTAAAACTTTCACTGCATGTTGTTGAAGTTTGAAGAGTGGAGTACCATACGCACACAGGAAAGGTGTTATCCTCATCTTTTGACCATGAATTAGAATTATTAAGTTTGTCACAAATAGTTATGTTAATAAACAAAACTCATTATTCAAAGATATCTCAAAACCAAGTAATTCCCCTACTGAAGAATTATAATGTCTTAAATTAACAAAATGTTATTGAAACCAAATTCGTAATAAATCAGAAAAAATACTCCAATAAAAACACACAAAGAGGTAATTGTATATTACTGTGGGCAAATATAATACACTTCTTTAAAAAATCTACTGCAAATTAGACGTTTTATATATCAATGCAGATGCAAAGTTTTTATTCTTCACTGTTTATTTAATTTATTAGAATTATAACAAATTTGAAATTCCCTTTTGCTGGTAAGAGGGGGGGGAAAACTCCATATTCTAGAATATTGCTTAATCCTGTAATAATTTTGTCTCTTTTAGTTAAATTCATTTATAAAAGTAAAAATTATTACATGAATATTATTGACAGAAGAAAATAGTGCGTTTAAATATTTATTAAATACTGTCCATATTTGGCAATTTTTTTAAATTTTTTTTTGAGCTTACAAATTATATTGATTATAAAAGAAATTTTTGAATAAAGAAGTTAAACGTATTGTAGTGAATAGTTATGTATGGATGCCTTAAAAAGGGGTTAAATTTTCTAGTAATTAAATATACTTGTGAAAATATATGTATTAATGTAATTATACATTCATTATACATTTCATTACTTTTCCTTTTTTGAGAGGTAAAAGGGGATTGCAATATGCCGTTTGATTGCTTTTGTTAAGAAATAAATTATTAGATTTTTGTTTAAAAACTCCCTATTAGCATTTAATATAAATAATTTATTATTTTCTATGCAAAATTTTAAAAAATGTAAGATATCTTTATTTTATTTTGTTATTTTTATTCGGACTTTTTATGTAATATTCTTTCTGTTAAATGTTAAAAACAAGTGTTTCGATTCTAGATGAGATTGAGAGAAATTGAATTTGATGATGAATTAAATATTTTGAAATCTCAACTTACTGAAAAACAGAGGTACTCTCATTCCTTCATATATCTTTTTCCCATTAATTACGATAAACTATTAACTGAGTACATATCATATATAGAAGACTTAAATTTAAAATTTTAAATGTACTCCTTTTCTAAGTTTTCAAAAGTGAAAAATTTATTTTTTTCAAATAATTATTGTAATTAATTTTTGTATATGAATGTTTCAGCATTGCACCAATAATCATTTACTTATGGTGACCACAGGACCTAAGGGATAATGATATCAAACTAGTGTGATTGGCATTGTTTCTGTTAAATCACAAGTTCATGTCATGATTTCACTAAAATCTGTGTCAAAACTTGTTCCCTTGTTAAAGATACATGGGAGTTTACAGAATGGGGTGCCATCTTAGGTGTCATTTTCGTCACTTGTCCTGGCTCAAAATTATTAGGTCCATCACCAATAGCCCTAACATAATTTAGATATGTGATGGTAAAATAAATCAGCAAATCCTTTTGTTTGTGATAATATTGAATGATACATATTATCTGTAATAGGTATTTAAATGTGTTTATATGGTTCAAAAAATCTCTACTATGGTGAACAGTAAAATAATTCCTGTTTCAAATAATTCATTTCACTTACTATTGTTAGCTATTACACTCTTTAAATCTGTTATTAAATTTTAGATTTACATGCAATATTTCCCTGCCATTTTCTTGATAATTTGGGAAAGACAAATGTATGTAACATTTTGATTTATTCTACATAGGTAGAAAAACTTTTAGAAATAAATAAAGTATTAGTTGTTCAAAATTACTTATTGTTACATAATATATCTTATACAGTTATATTTTTCTATAATATTTTCAGACAACATGTACAAGAAAATTTAGATTTAATTCGTTTGCATCGTGAATTAAAACAGAAAAATACAAAGATTATGGGACTTCAAGCTCAATACAATGACATGGAAGAAGTATGTATGAAATAAAATTTGTAGTTTCTAATGTATATTAATTACTTTTTTAAATATATTTGTGAAAAAGCAAATATAATAATTGTAGTTTTGATGAAAAGTGATGTAGTGTTCTTGATTTTCATTTATAAAGGGGAAACATCATTTTGTATGCGTCTCTAGGATATTATTTACTGTCAATGTTAAAATGTTTTTAGAAAATTAAAGTTTTTTTTCAGTTGCTTTTTAAAAAATCCTTTTAAAAATGTTTGTTGTAAAATACCTCTCATAATTTTTTTCATAATTTATTTACTGTAACTTATTGTTTGCCTCCTGTTGCAAGCTACAGTCACATTAGAATAAGAGTATGTCCCTTCACCTACCTACTATATTTTTAAAATAAGTTTTAGAGATCTTTCAAGATTTAATGTATGTAAACTTATGTAACATTTTTTTAATCAATCTCAAACATGTATTAATAATCTTTACCAATCGAGGTATTATAGATATTTCCTAAATTTAAATTTGAACTTTTCCTTTCCTAATTAAATTTTTCAGTCATTTATTTGTAATTTAGCAATTTGGAGTTAAAGAAAAAATTAATTTTAATTAATTCTTGAAAAAAAATTTAAAGCAAATTTTCAACTTATGTTATAAATATTTTGACACCCTTTTCATATATAACTTTTTTATGTTAGATATTTGATTGAAATTGAAATAAATGAATACTAAATAAATCTTTGTTAATAGTTTAAATTTTTTAAAAAATTTTAAATATGTCTTGTTTATTATTATTAATATTATTCCATTTTGTCTCACCCCCTCCCCCAACTTATAAAAGGATTGTAATGCAATTAATAAATTTGGCTTTATTATGAGACAATATGAAAATAATTTTTACCATTTCCAAGATTAATAAACTAAATTTTGTTAACTTTAATGGGACATTAATTAATGATATTTACCTTGATTTTTAAATCTATTTTAGAAAATGAGAATCCTTAAATTAAACCATGATCATTTGGTCAAAGATATGGATGACTTAGCTTTGCACTTCAAAAATGAGCAAAAGAAAAATATTGAACTTCTTGGGGAGCTGAAAAAAGCAGAAATAACCATATCTGCATCTTCAGAGGTACTTTTTCATTCATAGTAAAAGTTTTAACTAATTTGCTTTCTGTAAAGCTTATATGACTCCTTTTTATAATTCTATCTATTTATGATTTTTTTAAAAATTTCAATAAGATTATATGAAACCAACAATTTATTTAAATATAAGTACATTAATATTTTGAAAACCAAGTTTTAGGAGTTTTAAACTTTATGATAGTTCTTAGAGGGATTTTTAAAAAATGATGCTTTTTATTTATAAACTAATTATCAAATTAGTTTTATGTTTTTGTATGTTATTTAATACTTTAAAAAGGGATGGATGCTCTGAAAATTATTTTAATTATTAAAGAATTCAAAATCATTTTTGTATTTTTAGCATGTTGATGCCTGTTTACAGTATCTAATACTGCTTTTCTCGGATTATCAATGAGTTACAATTATTCATTCTTATTCTTAAGTATAAATGTTTATAAAAAATTAGTTGTTTATTTTCATAAGGGCAAATTTCCAGATTTTCATCACATATGTTATTGTCATAAGACATTCATTTGATAACACCATTTCACACAGTTTTAGATTTATGAAAATCATATTTTTCTCAAAAATTTTTATATAATGATTTAAACTTTTCTTACATATTCAAATGTTTTTCAGATCTATGTTGGTAATAGGGTTTCTGAATTCCCATTTTTTTTTCCATTCCTGAAAATGCATCAAAATTTAAAAACAAGTTAATTTTTAATAATATTAATAATTATATAAAATAAGAAAAATATCATTTTTTCCCCTTCAATTTTCGATTCAGCTTTGACTCATAAATTTTCATATTTTTAAACATTTGTATTTGTATTAAATCTTATGTCATATAACTGCAAAAAAACTGAAAAAGATTTAAAAGATTAAATAATGTATCAAATATATTTTCATCCATGCTCCTTGTAAAATTATTACAATTTTGTGAGGCAGACAGAAATTTAAAAATCTGCCTTTGTACTTCATAAAAAATCTCCTAGATGTTTTGATAACTAATTTTCAAATGTAGTTATAGTAATGAAATGTGCAGAAATAAATATTCTAAAGAAAGAAATTATTACAAATTTGAATACAAATGAATTTACTTAGTGTGACATATTTATTTATTATAAGCTATCTTTATATGTATATATTTTGCAGGTACTGTTACTGCCTCAATTTTTTTTTCAACTTTATCATATATACACAGAGGAAAATTCTTTCATCAAATTAAAACCTATAATTCTTTTTAATTAAATTTATCATTTTTAGCACTAAGAGCAAAAATTATTACTGGCATAGAAAAAATTTTACAACTAAAAATATTGTTTATTAAAAATCTCAACAAAAAAAATCACGTTTTAAAAGCAAATATTAAAATTAATGTTCCTCTACTGACTCACATGTGTTTGAAAAATAATCAGTCAAAGCTGAATCATTTATTTCTCTTGTGTTGCTACTAAGAGAAATATTAATAAATACTTGAAAATTTATTTGATGCTGAAGTTACAATTCCGTAAGTTAAAAATATTAATTATTGTATCAGAGATTTTTTTAATTGTATAACCAATTTCTTAGTTGCTATGTTATTGTTACATAAATGTAAAAAATATAAATGTAAGAATTTCACATGAAAGTTTGGTTAAGAAAAAAATAATGAATCAAAAAAGTTGCTTGATTGCTTTAAAATATTCTCCCCCAAACTGTTTGAGGGTTCGTTCCTTTCTTTAAATTGCTGATTTAATTAAATAGCTCATAATGAGGACAAGTATCCGAAAAAAAATTTTAATTTAAATAAGTAATAGTTTTAAGTATTAATACTTACAATGTATCCACATAAATCCTTCAAAAACTAAGTACTTTTAGTTGACGAAGTGATGTCGATAAACAGACAGGAACTGGTTTGTCCCAAAAGTTTCAAGGATTTACTCTTTCCCACAACAAACTAGAAAACTTTTCACTAACCCTTCATGGGAGTTTCTTTTTCTCTTATTACAATCTTACCTCACTGCTTAGGTAGTGAAAATTCCTCTGTCCAGGAAGTTTGGGGTGAACGTTTCCAAATTGCCTCAGTACAGTAGGCTAAAATTTATATCTAAGGTTGCACTCCACAATCTTGTCTAAAATAGCTATCTCATAAATTATTTAAGGACCGTGCTATTCCCAGAAATGAAGTATAATTCCCGGTAATACAAAAAGTACAGAATTCTGATAATTTTCCGGGATCCTGGGAAAGAAACTAGTTGAAAACTATCAACGCAAACTATTGTAATAATTTTTCATGTACATGTACCTTTAATGATGCAAAGCTTTTTGATTAACCTATTATTTAGACTTTTTTTCATGTATAAATTGAAAGTTGGGATCTTTTGGAGAGGTAGCGTTTCTATTTCTTGAATTTATTTAAAATAATCAGATATAAATTTGTGATAATGTTGATGACAATTTAATTTTTCAAATTACTGGTTTATTTAACATTACTGATTTTCTTTTAGCTTCATGAAAGAATAAAATCATTGGTAAAAGAAAATGATATTCTTAGAGAAACTAATGAAAAATTATTGCAAAGGTATGTTTTAGAATATTTATTTATAAAGCATCTTTTAATTTGATTTACAAGAAAAGCATGCTAATATACTCTAAAAGTAATTTTGTACATATAATAAAAACTAATGAGCAAAAGAAATTGTTTAATAATAGTTTATCCTGATATGAAATGTCTTTTTTGTTATATAAGTATAAATGAAACACTAAAATTTTGAGATACCTTTTCTATGCTATTGTCAATAATTTTTTCTAAAGCAAAAGCCACTGGCTTAGTAATGTTCTGATATGACTTTTAAATATAAATGTTATGTTGTTTACATATATACTCCCTTTATTTCAGAGAAGAATTTGTATATTTTTTGCTTTAAATGTTATGATTCAAATCATTTTTGCACTAAATTTGACCTTTTGATATAGGTATTGAGATAATCAAGTAATATTTTTACATGTATTCATTTTTTTTCTTTGAATGATTAAAATTTGTATATACCTGATAGGATTTGCTTTATGTAATTTGGAATTGATTTTCATTACTTCAAAGAATTTTTGATCAAATATTTTATTTAAAAATTTATATTTTAATATTCATAATAATTTAACTTTTGTTAATCAATATTTAATCATGTTCTTGTAACACCCATCTTTTTGATTTCTTCATATTTTGTTAACATAAAATGTGTTTTAAAGTTAGTTATTTTTGAGAAATATATAGATTATTTAAAATAATTTTTTAGAGCATTTTTCACGTAGTGTAAAAAAAGAGCTATTGGGACGCAAATTTCGTCTTTGTTCCATATTTTGTCGTACCTTTTTCTCAGCCAATAAGCAACCGATTGACCTCGGGTTTTTGGCATTTGGTCGCATTTGTGCTCTAGATGAGCCGAATCATATTTAAATTTAATAATTTTATATATATATGTATAAAAGTATAGTACTACTTTCTGTTAGTAAAAAGTTCATTAGTTGCATTATTGTAAAATACAACATGTGAAAAACACGCTAAAATTACTTGACCATGCCTATGATTGATGTCTTGTTTATAAGTTCTTGCAACATTCTTAAAATTTTATTTTACCCTTTATTTCAAAAAGCAAAGTTTGTATCAAATGAAATATGTAAGTATTTCATTACAGTTTGTTTTTTAATTCTTTTTAGTGCCTTGGCAGTTGAAAAAGAAAGATCTTTCGGTCAACTTGAACTGATTTATAAAGAAAGAATATCTAACTTAGAATCTGCTTTGGAAATACAAACAAGAGCTAAAAGTAGCTTAGAAGAAGAATTGATTAAAGAAAAAAGTATATAAAATATTTTGTTTTAAGTGAGGGAAGTTTTGTTTAAATAATTTAAGAATATTTATTTCAATTTATGTTAAATAAATTATATATTTTCATTACTAAGTTTCTGATTTAATATTTTTGCCCAAATCTAGTATTAACTTTTTCTAAAATTTCAAATCTATTTAGAAGCAAATTAAATAAAAAACTGTTTGTACATATTTTTGATACTAATTTCTAAAGTGATCGTTTGTATTTTTGCCTTTTATTTGAGTAGTTAGAAAAAGATCACGATGAGGTATTTTTTCATATCATATTTCTGTAAATATACTTCAGAAGCATAATTAGTTAAAAGTAGTATAAATTTAATTTTTTTTAAAAATGTCCAGACATTGTGATTAACAACACAAAAATTGACTGAATTTTTTGATGAACGTTAAAAATATTGCAGCCGAATTCTAATGTAATTAACTGGAAAAAATTTAGTTTTAAAAAAAACATATGTTTACTTCTACAAACCATGGTAAATATTAAAAATGAGCAGTAATTTCTTCATTGATGTATAAAATGTAAGATATGTAGAATATTGTGCTCAAAACAAGAAAGATAAAGTCCAATTCTTTGTTTTCATATTTGTACTTATGAAAGTGTGAATAAAAATATTTGAGCACTAAAGATTGACAAAGTGTGTTTACTAATATTTATAACACAAAATTTGTTGAGGAGTATTTACTGTGATATTTTTAACAATTTCAAAATCCTTTGTAAGATCCTCAGTAATGAAATTCAACAAAAGTCTTATTTTTTTTTTATTTAACTGTTAATAATTTTAATTATTTTTTTTAATTTAGAAGGTTCAGACTTAAAGAAAAAAAAAAGTTTAATTAATATTTATATATGAAATTTTTAATATAGCATATTACATTTTTAGGTTACTTGGTATCAAAAGAAGAAGTTCTCAATGTTTTGAATGACCAAATTAAAGAAATGAAAATTCATATGGAAGAAATGGAAACAAAAACCACATTTTTAAAATCAGTATGTTCTTTCTTTAATTACAAAAAATATTATATACTTAATCAAATTGAACATTATTTCCAAACCATGTGGCTTTTTCTTGTTAATCATATACATTCTTTTTTTTTCTTTGAAGTTTTAATCACTAGTTTCATCAATTATGTTAGTGATAAATTTAAAAAAATGCAGAGTGTAGGAAAGTTTATGTACATTTATATATATATGTGTAAAGAAGAATTTTCTTTGGACTTAGTAATTAAAATTTATTAATTTTGCATTGATTTTTTGAATGGAGAACACTAAAAGACAGAACCATTTTATATTATATTGCTGTTATGTGTCTTATTTACTTTGTATATAAAACAAAGTGTGTGTGTGTGTGAAATTACTAAAAATGGAAAATATACAATGTTGCTGTTTTTTAAATTAATTCCATTTTATTTTCAAAAATATTTTCTTCGTCTTAAAATACACATGTTTTCTGTTTGTGTTTTAAAAATCTGCAGTTTTTTTTTTTAACCTTTTTCCTAAAATACATTATTGTAATTAAATTGCAGAAAATTATATACCTTTCTGAATTATCTATCTAATTACCTTACACACACTAAACTTGAATCTTTTTAATACTTTTAAATAATTAATTCTTTAAATCTTAACTTTCCAAAGCATTTTTTTTCTTTGTTTTATATTCTATTGTTTTAATACTTATTGTTCCTGGTTAGTTCACTTAACATGAGATCTAAAATAAGTTGCATCTATAATTAAATACTGATATAAAACATATAGAAATATTATTATATCCTACAACTTTGTGCAAAAATAATATAAAAAAATTTATATTTCTCCAAAATTTAAAAATCTTTTAATTCTTATATTTTAATTAACTTCATTTATATCTTGGAAATAAATTTAAGAATAAGAAAAGATTAGCAAATAATGATTTAAAATTTTATGTAAGTATTGTTTGCATATGCTTGTATCTTAAATTTCATAACAAAATTTTGACTCTTCAAATCAGAAACATTATGATTTTCTTAAGGCTTTTAAATTGTTTTGTTCCCTTTCTATGTTTTCATATTCTCAGAAAGGCAGTTCATTCAAGCCAAATCAAGTCAACCCTAAAAGCAACAATAAATTCTTTGCTCAAGAACTATACTGGATGTTAATAATTTTTTAATATGTATGTAATACAGGAATGTCTCACTTACAACTGTTAAATGGCTACTCTAAAGTACCCCATTAAATGAACCATATTTAGTAAAATGTAGTTTCTTTAGGAAAATAAGTAGTTCATTTCTATCAAAATTTGTTAAAGCAAAAATATTTGCATATATATCTAAAATTTAGTAAAAATATTAAGAAAGTGTAATACAATGTAAAAATTATAGGACACTTGTATTGCTTAATGTTACAAAATGAAAAGGGAAGTATTGTTTTTTAATTAAAAAATTAGTCCCCTCCCCCTTTATACATCATGTAATAACACAGAATACCATTTAGTAATTCTCTTTGTCCTTTTTTTTTATTTGGATCATTTTCTGCAATCAATTCACATTCTCTTCCAATGGCACTGAATAATTCTTCAAGATTATTTGGTGTGAAGTTTTTTTTCCCCTATTTGCACATATTTTTTTCAGTTTAAATTTCTTTTTCTTAATTTTGATCTCCTGTGTTCATGTAAAATTTGTCATCAAGCTGAGAATCCATTTGAACACACTTCATGACCATCCATGATTTGCTAAAAAATTACATCAGTTTTGTTTTAAGTGTAGAAAGAAGACTTAACTCTCAATATCTTGTCAAATGAGGCACTATCCTCATGCAGTTAAATAATTTTCAACCCTTCTTGTAAATTTAATGCTTTGGTTTGTCAGGGCTAATACAAGATTTTTGGTTTGCATTCATTATGAATTAGCTAAAAAATTAAATTATATATAACACTTTTAAAATAGAGGGAATCTTTGATGTAAAACAGTTGGAAAAAATGACCAACATGTATGATATAAGGTTATCATCTGAACTAAAGGCAAGTTTTCTTTATAGACTGTATCTGCCCCATCTCTCAGTGGACAAGTTTGCACATAAACATACACTTATCATCATACTTGAACTTAACCAATCAGCACAATTGGCTGTGTTCATTTGGGTAGTATAATTTTAATAGGAATCTTTCCAAAAGGCATAATGAGGTTAATAAGTGAAATTTATTACTCAAATTACTAACTGTGATATAGCAACGTCAGCATTGAGTGGAGCCACACTAACTGAAGTATTCCTGTACATATAAGAAAATAAGAAGTATGGAGATTATGTAAAAAATTTCCTTGTTATTTTTTATACTTTCAATTTATTCTATTTATTTCTTTGTGATAGGAAAATGTGGAGTTGGATGATTTGCAAGAAGCTGTTCGACTTTTAAAATTAAAAAAAGAAGGAAAATTGGATAATATTAATAATGCTGGCAGATTGAATAATACAGAATCTAAGATCACAGCAACAGAAAATGCTGCTAATAGGATTGAAGAATTGGAGTCAAAAAATCTCCCTGCTGAAATTGAAAATACTGATGAAACTAAATTTGCTGAATTGGAAAATTTGAAATCAAGACTAAAAATGGTAAAATGAATTGATTATTACTATGTATGCTCAAATATTTTATCATTTGATCTAGGCTTTTGGCATTTTATAATATGACTAACAGTTAGATATCACAAATTAACTAAAAATATAAAATATAATTTCTTTTTGAAAATGTTAAAAAAAATATATAAGACAAATATATTTTTATTTGAGACTGTTTCTTAAAATAATTTCATTTTAGTATAAACTAAATTTTTCATACAAATCCTCAATTATTTGTAACAGAGTATTTTTATTGAATTTGACAGAAACAATCTTTTTTTTTTAATTTGTTTTCAATAAATTTTTGATTTCTTAATTTTTTGGTTCCATATTTTTAATATTTCCTCATAAGCATTGTTTATTTTTTGGGGTAATAGCTGTTCCTCAGTTTTAACTATTATAACATTTATAAACTCTTAACTTCCAGGTTGAAACTGAGCATCTTGAAACATTACAAGAATTAGATAATGTTAGAGAGATGTTAACTACTCAGTGTGATCTTAATAAAGTTGCACAAGATGAATTGAAATTAGTTAGTAAAAATCTTGAAGAGCAGCAAAAAGAATTTCAAACACAACTTCAAGAATGTTCACATTTACTAGATTTGAGAGCTGCACGTATACAGGTAATTTATTTTAATTGTACTTTCTTAGTTATTGTACAAATAACTTTTATATACATTACTAAAACATATGAGAAACAGTAACAGAAAAACAAAATTTTATTTTAACTGTCTCCAAATTTGATAACTTATGAAAAATATATATTCTTTTGCTTTGAAGAAAATCATAATATTCTATTACTAACTACAGGGGTCATCCAAGAGTAATAAATATAAATGAATTTTATCAACACAAAAACTTTATTTACAAAGGCACAAAATTTAACTCTATTTAACTCTCTCTCTGAAGTCACTGCAGCTGTCAAGGCACGTTTTGTAACATGGTACCAAAAAATTTTCAATTCCAATGTTATACTCTTCAGCTGCTAAAAATTTGAGCCAGGATATCACTTTTTGTTTGAAATCTTCATAATTTGTCAACTGTTTTCGACCCAAATATTCCTTTAAGTACTAAAATAAGGGAAAATCATCTTGTGCCAAGTCTTTTTTTAACACGCTTTTATAAGTTTCACTTGCATGTAACGGAATCTTGGAACTCAATTTTCACTCACTTAAAAAGGTCAGATTAATTCAAAATTTTGCACACTTGTCAAGGCCCAATGACAATACAATAATTTCATAATTTTGTTCCATTGTCCTCATCAGGATCGTCAGGAATCACGATAATCAGATTTGGCAACAATTAAATATATCACTTCCAGATTTGGCAACTTATTGCACATACAATTTTCAGATTTGGCAACTAATTCAATGTACCAATTTCAGATTTGGCTACTAATTCGATATAACATTTCCAGATTTGGCGAGTAATTCCAGATTTAGCGATGACTAAAAGAAAAAGGTGTAACCCTACAGCGAGTGTTTTTAATTAATACACTTGTGGTATATAAAAATAAAACAAGCAAAAAAAGTGTTCTGTATGTGAGAAAGTGGAGAGTGGATGTGAGCTATCAATTTCTTACTATAGTATAAACATTTGTCTGAAAATGAAAATTAAAAAAAATAGGCTTGTGATGTGAAAAAAATAATTTATGTTCTTAATGCTAAATATTTTTTATTTTTATAAAGCAATACGTTTAGATGTGAGGATACGAATTAACATTATAGCAATACGTTTAAAAAGTGAGAATACGATTGACACTTAATATTACCATGTTTTTATTAACTCGCTTTCTTTCATGTCTTTCCGGGTGGAATTTTGTAATTGATTTTAAACTGTGTGACTTTCCGATGAGCTAAAGACTTGAAATTTGGACCATATCTCAGAAGTGGATTACAATGCATGAAAATGTGAAAAAAGAAACGAAAAAGAGGAATTTTATACTTTTTAATCCATTATAAAAACATGTGGCACATTAATTTTTTTTTTTAATTCGAACTTTTTTTTCATCTTACCACACATTTTATTTGTTTGGCCTGTTCTTTTGAGATGGAATCTAATATAACGATACAGGATTCACCCGAGGCCCCGTAAACAGAGAGAATAAATACACTTCAGACCCTTTAATTAAAATCCATTGAAGAGCAAGACTTATTCCAGCAGCCACATAATTATGGCTCCAAAGAGTATCGAATCAAACTCAATCTTATCAAACTCAAGGATAAATTCAACAATGAAAAAATGACAGTTTAAAAAACTAAAAAACACGCTTTTATTTTTGATGGAACTAAAAAATGAAAAATAAATTATAATTTAAAAAAACTAAAGAACACGCTTTTATACTGAATCGAACTAAAAAGTAAAAAAAATTTATTCTTAATATAAGAATAAAATGATGAACGAGAAAATTAATGTCATTGGGGTAAAAGCGTGGGGTGCAATTTCGGAATTGAAAGAAGTTAGAAACTATAACAATTGATATTATGAAGAAATAAATTATAATTTAAAAAACTAAAGAACACGCTTTTATACTGAATCGAACTAAAAAGTTAAAAAAAAAATTCTTAATATAAGAATAAAATGATGAACGAGAAAATTAATGTCATTGGGGTAAAAGCGTGGGGTGTTCTATAAATATATCAATTGTTATAGTTTCTAACTTCTTTCAATTCCGAAATTGCACCCCACGCTTTTACCCCAATGACATTAATTTTCTCGTTCATCATTTTATTCTTATATTAAGAATTTTTTTTTTTTTACTTTTTAGTTTGATTCAGTATAAAAGCGTGTTCTTTAGTTTTTTAAATTATAATTTATTTCTTCATAATCCTTGACACCAAATTTCCTTAATACCAAGCAAAAATATTTCCTGCTTAAGATGTTGAAATTCTAACTGAGTTTGGGTTATTGATGTATTAGCCCACTCATTTTAGTTTACCAACATTTTTTTGAAGACAAAATTCTAAAAAATTAATAACACTATACTACCCACTTTACATTTGAAGAGATTTTTGATAGGTGTAACCAATTTGAAAGGTTACTGGGAAAAGTCTCATGACTGTTCAGCAACAGAACTTTGTTCAAGCTGAAGTGAGGGAAGGAGTTAACTAGCTCACATGCATTTGTGGTATTGTTGAGAAGGAGGGAATCAGCATGCAGGCATAGTGCTCATTCTTTACTTTCTGTATGATACTCATATATTTAGCAAATAAATTAATTGTTCCAATTGAATTGTTTGATTTGATCTTATTTGGTACACATATCTCGGCTTTAAAAAATATTTGGTACCAGAATTGGCAAAAAGTTGCAATTTTAAAATCATCTCCAAGAGATGAACCAAAAAAGGAATATACATAATGTTGTAAATTACATCTTATATGTAGATGCATTTTCAAGTTTTAATTATTACTATAAGAAATAACCAAGATATCTATATAAAAAAATTTCTGTATATTTATTGATCCTTATGTTTATAATATAAATTACAGCTATTAATAATTTGAGGAAGTCATAAACTGAAGTAACTTGCGATATGGATAAGATAGAGGCTTGCAATTAAGTTCTAACATTTAAAAAATTACAATTCCAAGCAAATCTACAGTGAAATGATGGCTGTTTATAGAAATAATTACCTGTCATATGATATTGTTGTGAGGTGGAGAAGGAATTTTCAAACTCACCATATGTCTCTTGCAGAAAGTGGAGGACTTTATTCTATTAGACCAAAAAGAAATCATCCAAATGATCATGAGTGAGACTGATCTCTTAATTTCAGCAGCGTGTAAAAAAATTTTCATGAAAAACTACTCATGTCCAAGGTATCAGCATGCTGGGTTCTATGTTTACTGGCTACTTTATAAAATCAAACACCGAGTGACTTGTCAAGGGAGGTGGAGAAAGATGAAGAGGTCTTTTGGGATCATTTTGTAAATGTGGATGAACTTTAGATCTATCAATATGATCCAGAAACCAGAGATGAGAAAAGAGTGGAAACACAGCAATTCAGCACCTCCCTCTCCAAGAAGCTAAGATGCAAAAGTCTGCTGAGAAATTCATGTTTATTTTCAGGAACTGTCATAGAGTCATCTTAACACGCAACTTGGAGATGGCTCATATCATCATTAGTGTTATCATGGGTCAAATCATCATTAGTGCACACTGCTGAACATGTTTCACAATAATCTATTCAAGAAATTACTTGATATGATCACTGTTGTTGTCCCTCTTGCCAACAATGCACCTACTCACTTATCTTGAGGAGCTGTTCAAATTTTGCCAAATTTACCTTATTCTCTCTATCTTACTGCAAACAATTTTTCTTATTCCTGGTATTCAAAAACCATTATGAGGGCAGAGATCTGACAATACAAATGATGGCATTCAACAGGTTTGTGACACAATCTTCTGAGTTATATAATGACTTCCTTCAAAAAAGTAAATAAATGCTGATAGAGAAGTCATAAAGATTAAGTTTCTATTTTGATTAGTTTTTAGTAATACTCACCCCAGTACCTCCTCATGCTTATTTGTATATTCATTTTTAATTTTTTTTTTCAGAAGCTAGAAAAGCAATTAAATGATATAGCTTATGGAACATTAACAACATCCATGCCTGAGTCAGATTCTGTAAGTTTAATCTTATTTCATTGTAAAAAATTTCGTTAAAATTTTTAGCAATATCACTGCATTTACATACTTATATTACCTAATAGCTGTGTTAGCTTAGAAGTCATGCAATCGTATTCATGGTTTAAAATATTTCATTCAAGCTGGAGGCTCTAATCCTGATTCTGCTAAAGGCTGGTGGTGGGAGGAGCTCAAACTCCTCACATTAACATGTCATGAACTCGTAGGATTGGGTTTGGAGCTTAGGCAAAATTATAGTCATCTGACTGAAGTTCAAAATTATGCTGCAGACTAAAGCTAAGTCAGATATTTACCCTTGGATGATTTAGGTTTCTGAACAACACATGCTGGGACCTTGCCTATAATTCCATAAATTATCTCATGGATCTGATGTGGCTTGGCTGAGAGATTAGAAACACCTGACCTAACCTAACTAAACCTTGAACATAAATGGATTTTTTTCCTAGTATTAGGTTGATACATTAATTACTAAGTAATTATTGAATTAGCTGGTTGTGCTTATCATATCTTAACAACTCAACTTAATGTGTGAATTTTCAACACTTATTCTCTAAAGAAAAGAAAAACATTTTTTTTTTCTGTACTTGTATAAACATTCTATTCTAAACTCTTGCCTATATTATGAAAAATAAAAATCAGTTAAGTATAACTGTATTTTACAAGTATTTGAATGCATGATTTGCTTGGCCCTTCTAGCTATTAAAACTATGAAATAGATTCAGTAAATATACTTGGAAAAAATAACTTTAGGCAAGCAATGAAAAACCTGACCATTCCACTGGGTACAATTAAATTCAATCATTGAGTGTTTGAATTTAAAATATTTTTGATCGGAGCATCATATTGAAAAAAGTAGCAACAGGAATATTAACTTTCAAAATATTTCAGTTTACTCTTATTTAAATTTAATTGAATAAAAATTGGGACCTCTTATTTTAATTGTGTAGTTAATTGTTCTGTGTTATAAATAACAACAAATGCTATATAATACTTATAATGTCAAAAGTTAATTTCATTTTCATTCATCCACATTATTTTTTTTTATCTTTCAGAAAGATGGAAACCTTAGTCCTATTAAGTTAAACAAAGGAGAAAATATTTTTGAAATTCACATAAAACAGGTAAAAATTGTCAAAATGAGTAAATCATAAGTTTTTAAGCCACTAAAAGGCTGTTTTAGCTGTTCATAAATAGTCATACCATACCTGACTACTTTTTAAATTAAAGTAGTGCAACATGAGTTTTTGCCAGTGTAAAGATTTTATTTCTGCTTGTTAATTTTTCTGCTTACTATTCAATAAATCAATCAAAACCATCCATCCTGCAAATATTTGTGTCCACATGAAGTCATTTAAGAAATTATAAAACCACAATTTTAGAAAATACAAAATAAATATAAGTTCTAATTATAATGTAAACACATGAAATATGCTATTAAAACATATTTGTGACTATTGGATTTCACAAAAAATATTAAAAAATAAAGGGAAAATACAGTGACAAAACTTTTTTTTTCTAGAAACAAAGAAAAGCATCAAAAAATAACATAAAATTAGTCCTCTATTTTTTCTAATAACCTAAAGCACTTTTTTTCATTAAAATAACTTGATGGCTGAATTCCATTTTAAGAAATATTGTGGCATTCTTTATGTTTCCAATTCATTAATAAATGAAAATTGTTTATTATTAGTATAAACTTTGGGACATAATGTTTATAAGTGATTTGACTAAGAATTCAAGCAATTAACTTTTACTTTTTCTTAACGATTTCTGGTTGGATTTACATGTATGACAAATAGCGATGTCTTTCTGAAATATTCAGTTAATACTACCAAATTTTAAAAGTCTAAATATATCAGATGGTCATATTCATAACGTGATGTTGAGCAGAATCCATATAACATGAAATTTACTGTAAGCTTGCAATCTATCAGGACTCTAAATCTTATTTCATTACTAATCATCTTTCTATTCATAGAGTGAAGCATTATTTTGATTCTTTCGAGCACTTGTTTGTAATCACTGCAAGGTTATGTTTAATTTCAGTAGAAAATATCATTTTATCACCTATTGTTCCATGATATGACATTTGTAGCCCATTTCAGGCTTTCTTCTGGAGAATTTTTCAATAACTTAGGTATTTTTTTCACTTTCATAAATTTTGCTTACATATTTGATTGAAGATTTTTCCTAACTGTGATGCAATAAATTGCTTTGCTGGAACGTTTGAAAATTTATGATTCAAAAGACCTCTATCAGTTGGTATTTGAAAAATTTCTTACAAGTTTTGTGCTTCAAAATCCTTTTCCTTTGAGATTTTCTTATTTTGTTTGAATTGTCTTTTCTAATTATGGCACTAGGATTGGTATTTTAGGAATGCTTCATTGACCTAGCTGAAAATCCCTTTCAAAATGATCAGCACACTTATAAGATAAAATTTTTCTCTTTGCTCTCATATAACTCTTTATCTTGCTGCTTCTTCAAATAAGTTACAGTAATGTAATCAGAACCTGTGTGCACCTTTTTGCTACTCTGGAAATGCTTTAAAAAAACACATGTGTAATAGAATAATTCTGATGTATAATATGATTTTTCCTCAGTGGTCTCTTAATTTCTTAACTAACATTTTATTTTTTAGAAAAATGAGTAAATTTTAAAGGCATTTAAATTTGAAAATAGGAGAGTTAGTACAAAGAGTAAACATATGATTAAAAATTGCGAGTTAGATTATGTTTAAAAATGTATCCATTTGTTAAAGGTCTTAAAATTTTTAATGCTTTGTATGTGTGTGCATGCCTGTACATGATCATTTAGGTTTTCTTCTGTAACGCAAACAAAATGAAGATTTACTAGCCACTAAAAAGGGTTTTAATCCTGTATAAGAGTCCTCAGTATGCTATATTATACATTCATCTTAAAATTTTGATATTTCTCTTCTCTTGAATTTTGAATATATATGTATATATATTCAAAAACATAACTCCTTAGGGGCTAAAACTGTTCTTTGCAAGATTTTTCATATAACTTTTTTTCCTGTGAAAATAATATTTTTCTGTATTTCCATTATAATTACCAATTTGTCTTGCAAATTCTTATCTGGTTTCTAATCACATCTCTTGATTTTACAAATAATTTTATTGCAAATGTAAATATACTTATAAAATAATTGAAATCTATGTAAATAAACATGAATGTTTGTCTGGATATCTCTTATGCCTTCCTAAACCGTTCATCCGATTGCAATGAAACTTTGGGGAATGGTTGAATACATGCCTGCGACGGTTTCTGAGTTAGTAAAATTGACCCCTAAGGGTCATTGGAGATAAATATTCCCGTTTTTGAACTATTAGTCCTACAAATTGGAATTTGGGGGCATGTTCCTTTCAAGGATTTCAGGTCCACTACAATAGGGGTGTTTGGTGAAAAATGAATCCTAGGGAGTGTTGTAGGGGCTTAAGCGACTTTATAGATACATATTCCCTTTTTCGAACTATTAGACCTACATACTGGAAATTTGGTATAGGCCCATTCTTTTCGTGGATTAGAATTCCGCTACGAAAGAATCTACCTGAAAGGTCGTTGCGAGGGCTTAAGGGGTGTTAGCGATAAATATTACCATTTTTGAACTTTTAGAGGTACAGACTTGAAATTTTGTTGGCATATTTTTGTTGAATATAGATCCGCTAAGAAAGGGTTTTGCGGAAATTGACTTTTGTTGGGAGAGCAGGAAGTTGCTGAGACTTATTTATAAAAAAACTAGCTGTACCCGCCCGCTTCCCTGGGTATTTCTTGATGTTTTATAAATTTTTGCTGATTATATATATGTATAAATTATTGATATTTAAGTCCTGGCATTAAGAATTCGATTGTATTGAAGAATATACGCCCCCTCAATGCCACTTGGGGGTCGATTTTCACGAAACGCATTTTGTGGCGTATCTCTATTCTATGAGAGGAATCTGCTTACCAAATTTCAAGACTGTGCATCTAATAGTTTAAAAATCGGAATAATTATTTATATCTCCCCTTAACCGCCGCAATACCCCTTGGGGTCATTTTTCCCAAAACCCATTTTGTAGTGGATATTTACTCGATGAAAGAAACATGTCTACATATTTTCAAGGAGGTTGGTCAAGTAGTCTAAAAACTAAAATATTTCTCTATTACGCCCCTTAACCCCCCTCGCAACGCCACTTGGGTGTTAGTTTCCCCCAAACCATCTTGTATCTGATCTCTACTCTATGAAAAGAATCTATTTATCAAATTTAAAGACTGTGCATCTAATAGTTTAAAAATGGAAATAATTATCTATAACGCCCCCTAAGCCCCCGCAATGTCACTTGTGGGTCGATTTTCACCAAACTCATTTTGTAGGGATCTCTACTCTATGAAAGGAATCTGCTTACCCAATTTCAAGATTGTATGTTGAGTAGTTTAAAAAAGGAAACAATTACTTATAACGCCCCTCAACCCCCTGTATCGCCCCTTGCGGTTTGAATTTTGCAAAATCCTTTCTTAGCAGATCTCTACTCTATGAAACAAACATGTCTACCAAATTTCAAGTCTTTAAGTTGAATAGTTCCGGAGATATCGTGATTAGTCAGTCAGCGAGTCACTTTTCTCCTTTATATATATAGAAATAAATTGTTGATATCTAAGTCGTAGCATTAAGAATTCGATTCTGCGCTTTCGTAACCCTATAACCAAGTGGATTTCCACAAAACCAATTTTCGGTGGATCTCTACTCTGGAAAATTAACATGCAAGCCAAATTTCAAGTCTAAATCTAACAGGGGGGAAACGAAATTTTTACTACCCCCCTCCCCCATAATCCCGTTGAGAGTCGTTTTCCAAAATAACTATTCTTAGCAGATTTCAATTCAACAAAAGAAAAATGCAAACCAAATTCCATTATTATAGTCCTTGTAGTTCGCAAAAAGGATTTTTTTTGTCAATACGCCCCAGTAACCTCTTGCTCCCCAAGAGTTGATTTCCTTCAAATTCCTGCTCTACGAAAGGAATCTGCTTACCAAATTTCAAGACTGTACGTTTAATAGTTTAAAAATGGGATAATTATCTTTAACGCCCTTGAGCTCCCACAACGCCACTTGGGGATCTGTTTTCACAAAACCCATTTTGTAGGGGAACTGTACTCTATGAAAGGAATCTGCTTACCAAATTTGAAGACTTTGCGTCTAATAAATTAAAAATGGAAAAAAATTACCTATAACACCCCTTGAGTCTCCGCAATGCCATCTAGGGGTCAATTTTCACAAAACATGGATCTTTAATCCATGAAAGGCTTCTGATTATCATATTTCAAGACTATACGACCAGTAGTTTAAAAATGAAAATAATTATCTATAACGCCCCTTAAGCCCCGCAACGCCACTTGGGTTTCAATTTTCACAAAACCCATTTTGTAGCTTATAAGAGGAATCCGCTTACCAAATTTCAAGACTGTACGTCTTATAGTTTAAAAATTGGAATAATTATTTATATCTCCCCTTAACCCCCCCCCCCCGCAACACCCCTTGGGTTCAATTATTTTCCCAAAACCCAATTTGTAGCTGATATCTACTCTATGAAAGGAATGTATTTATCAAATATGAAGACTTTGTGTCTCATAGCTTAAAAATGGAAATAATTATCTATAATGGCCCCTAAGCCCTCACAACGCCCCTTGGGGGTCAATTTTCACCAAACTCATTTTGTAGGGGATCTCTACTCTATGAAAGGAAGCTGTTTACCTAATTTCAAGATTGTATGTCTAGTAGTTTAAAAATGGAAACAATTATTTATAACGCCCCTTGCGATTCGAATTTCGCAAAATCCGTTCTTAGCTGATCTCTACTCCATGAAAGGAACATGTCTACCAAATTTCAAATCTGTAGGTTGAATAGTTCCGGAGATATCGTGATTAGTCAGTCAGTCAGTGAGTGAGTGAGTCGCTTTTCTCCTTTATATATATAGATTTTCATTACCGAGTTACTACTTATCGTAATGAAATTTAGTATGTATGTTACTTTTGTCGAATGGAAATTCGCTAAGAAGGGATTTTATGAAAATTAACTCCTATGGGGGAGAGGGAATCTTTTGTGGTGTATTGATAAAAAAATAACAGTTTTTGAACTACTAGACCTAACAGTAATGAAATTTGGTATGTGTATCTCTCAGCTTTATTGATAAAAAAAATCCGTTTTTGATCTTTTAGATTTAGACTTGAAACTTGGCAAACATGTTTATTTTATTGAGTAGAGATCCACTAAAAATGGGCTTTGTGGAAATCCACTTGGAAGGGGGCTACGAGAGAGTAAAAGATAATTCCACTTCAATTTTAGAAATTATTATTTGGAAATTCTGTCTTTTTTAAATCAAGAATTATAAGAATATTTTTCAATACAATCAAATTCTTAATGCTAAGATACCAATAATTTATATATATAAGCAGTATATATTCATATAACAGCATGAAATACTCAGCAAAGGGGCTGAGTAATGGCTGGTTATTTTAAGACATTTATATTTTCTATTATCAGTGTATTAATATTGTTAAAGTACTTGTACAACTGAGATTTCTATGTATCTCACTCTTTTGTATCATTTTACAGTTATGAAGTCAATGTAATAATTTTTTGGTACTTTCATTTTGAGGTTTTAAGTTTTTGAACTAAATTATTCTCAAAACATGTGCATGAGTAAATTAATTATTTGCCATTTCAAATGTACATATCTTGAATTCATTAATAGTTTTCTCAATGCTTTACTCTAATTCAATTGAAATATTCTGTCATAATTTTTTATGTGTGCAGCAATTAAAATGCTGTACTTCATACTATTAATTTGCATTTAAAAAAATTGGCTGCATAAAACAAATTTTATAACAATACAATGTGTGTTTCTGATAAGATGTGGTTTTCTGTTATGTAGTTGAAGTTTACAACAGAAGGATTAAGAAATCTAAGCACACCTAAAGCAAAAATATTTCTCACTTGGAACTTTTATGAATTTGAGCTTCAGTCAACACCTGTTGTTCCTGCAGAAAAGTATGATTAACCTCTATTTATATAGCATTAGTTTTAATGTTTGATTTATATCTTTATTTATTTTTTACTTGTGTAAATGAAAATCTTTTACCTAATTTTGTATTGATTTTTTAAACAATAAAATATTACATTGTATTCCAGGGGTGGGCAATCTTTTAGCCATAACGTGCCATACCAATATGATTCAGCATGTCACACATTAGGACATTTTTGAAACAATTCGATTCTTGCTTTATGATGCATGCAGAATTGGAGAATAGAGGTCAATAATATAATTTTTTTTTATTTATTTTACATCATTCAAAGATATTTCTTAACAAAAAATTACAGCTGTTTCTTACACAAAATTTTTTAAAAAATTAAAAGTGTACGTATGTTATGCATTTTTAAACATATTTATTAACAAAAGAAATAGACAACATAAAATATAAGTATTTCCCTTCATAATAGTTAAATAAAAAGAAAATTTTTAATACAAACCTAGTGCTTACACCGCTCTACCTTCATATCGCAAAATCAGGGGTATAATGTGTGACTTTCAATTTGACATGATTCTGAGCATTCAGTTGTTAAACAATTTCTTTGCAGACTCGAATTTTTTTTTTATATGAGAAAAGATTTGTTCTCATAGATATGTTGCACCTAAAGTGCAAAGCAGAGTAAATGCAATTTTCTCTCTTCAAACAATTAAATCTCTCCAGCAATGACATTATATAATTTACGAAATAGCTGCAAATTTATCTTTGGTTATCTTTAGTAAATTTATCTTTAAAAATGTTTTCATGGTTCTGTAATTTTGAAGATGTTTGTCAAATAAGGTCCATTACAAATTTATCAACTTCCACCCACTCAAAAATTGATAAATTTGTACAGTAGAGCTGAGTGCCATCAAGAATTGTACCATGTGCCATAGGTTGCCAACCCCTGATGTATCCATTTTTTCTTTGATTTATAATGCTGACATCTCACTATTATAGAAATTCTAAAAACGAAATTATTATGTTATTAATCTGTACTTTTAAAAAAAATTATTTTGTTTAATTCTTATAAAAAATTATAAACTTGAAAAAGATAAAAATTTATTAGACCCATTTATTTAGGGGTTTTTTTGTTGTTTTTTTTTGTAATATTTTATCTTTATATGATGTATTTGAATTGTTGCAAGTGCCAAAACAGTAAATACTTTTCAGACCTTACTTCAATTTTACTGCACAGTACACCGTGGAAGTAGATGATTACTTTCTTTGTTATTTGCATGAAGTAAGTCATTTTATAATTATTAGTTTTTATATATTTTCATTCTATCTTATATTAATAATAGTTATTTGTTCTCTATGCATGTTTCAGTAAACATCAAAAAACATTGTAAAAATGTTTAAAGTATTAGAATTTTTTTAATTGAAATATATATACAAAATTTTGTATTTGAATATATATGTGATGTCTTTGCTTATTTATGTATTGTGGTTACTTGTGTTTCACTTCATTGATTTTTACTCTGTAATTAATGTTTTACCTAAAATAAATTCAATTAAGTATAATTTTCTTATTTCAAGTGTTAATTTTTTCTTCATGTAGTTAAACTTTGTCATTTTGTGTATTTATTTTTTAGTTACTATGTGTTGTGTATTTATTTTTTAGTTAATTTAGACTTTCTTATTATGTCTAAGGAATTTATTTAAAGTAATAAAAAACAACATATAAAGTTAGTTTACATTCTTCCTTCATTAAAATGATTTAATAAAGTGATAAACGCAGAGTTTCTTTTTTGTGTAAGCATTTTTAATAAAACTTTCCATTCAATAAAAAGGTCCTTATGTTTTGATATATGATACTTTTTTAAATTTTCATTTCATAGTAATTTATATATTTTAGAATACTGTATCATTAGAGCTTCATGAATCTCTGGGTGTTGATTATAAAAACCTTGCAGCTTGTCAAATAAACTTCTCCGATATTTTTACTAAGTCTAAAGGGAGAATTTATGGAACACAAAAGTTGTTAAGTATGAATTATTTCATTTTCCAGATTTTCCTTATTTTAATTTAACTGCTTAGATAAAATATTCATCATTTCCTTTAAATATTTTTCCTAAAAGAAATTATAAACATCTTGCATTTCAAATTAACACATTGACAGCCAACTATGAAGTATCTCATACTTTACATTATAATCTAGCCAACTGTAAGTTACCTCATAGATTGCTTATTTGCCACATTTGTACAGCAATGTAGTATACAGTGTATAATTAGATAGCCTCAAGGGGGAGGTAACACATGATTAAATTAAATTGCTCTCCTTGCTGGAATCCTGAAATGTACCATGTCGTTTTACAATTGTTAATAAAAGCAACTTTAATTGCTTTTATTCAAATACAAATTACAAATAGCTATTCTATCAATAAATGCAATGCAGTCAAATGTGTTCTTTTCATTGGATCATGTGCTCTTCAAAATGTACAGTTAAAATTGTGTTATTTTTGAAATTTAAAAAATCTTAGATTTCTCTTTTATATTTTCTTTAAAATAATATTTTTTTTTTCAAAATTGGATTTGTGCTAGTTGTTCTTCTCAGAATTATTCAATAAAGAAAAGTTCTATGAATTTAAAAAAATTTATTTTATTAAGAAGTATTTTTAATTTTAGCGCTTAGTTATGAAAGACTCAAATTAATTTTAAAGGAACTGATTATATAGTTACGTCTTTCATATGTATCAAAATGTTTTATTAATCCATTAATTTTGTTTCATGGTAAAATTGAAAAAAAAATTATCAGAATTATATATTACCCCTTAAAACAGAGTGTATAAATTGCTAATTCACTGATTGCTTTTGCAAAATCTTAAAAGTCTGTAAAAAAAAATATTTTGTTGTTTTCTTTATTAAAAGAAATTTTTTTATATATATATGTCAAGTTCAGTGGCCTATATTTTATTATATTTGTACCATAAATAATATATATATATTGGTTTGTGGTTAACTGAAAGTTAATTTACAGTATTCAAATGTTTTCTAAATTCTGACAAATATTAAACACCTGAACATAATTCATATATTTTCTTATATAATAAGATGCTCATTAAAAAGAAAAACTAACCACATTCAGATTTTTGAATACAAGAATGAATTTAAAATCTATAATTTTTGCTTATTGATATTCAGCTTAATATTTGCGATATAAAATTAAATATTTTATTTAACTTATTTCATAAAATTACCACAATTACATTCATTTTTGAATTGTGCTTTAACTTATTTGTTCTCCTATTTGTGAGTATATTATTATATCTAAAAGCATAAAGATATTTAGGACTTAGGAAATATCAATACACTATGTGATATTGAAAATTCAACACCATGTAGGAATGGCCAGAAAGGGACGAAACTCACCAGAGAGAGACTACAGTAAATTATAAGTTATATTTATTTTTAAATAATACTCAAAAAACCATGCAAGAAATCAGTTAAGTATGTTGTAAAATTGCTGCATACAGTGATCCATGAAACAACATGTCTAGGTACAGAGTCAGTTAGAATACTGATGATGTCCTAATGCATGGCTCTCCATTCCTCATCAACTATTTGCATGATCCTTCAAAACTTCTCGAATCATATCTTAAACATGTTTGATTGAAGAGAGATGTAATGCTGATCTGAGAAACATTTATGCATTTTGCTGAGTAGGTTGGCTAATGTGTGCAATCAGACATTATTCTTCTGGTAAAAGACATTTGATATTCCCTAAAGGAAAGAGTGTCACTGTTAATAGCACATCCTTAATGTATTGGGCCGTCGTAGTGCCCTAAATACAAATTGTATGTGACCTGCTAATATAAGCAATGATGTCACAAATCAGGAGGCTGCATTGTCATACTGTGGGGCATACTATGGATGCAACCAAGTATGACCTTTTGGAAAGCACATGTAAACTATCATTGGATAAACAAAAGCATTCCTTCATCCTGTGCCTGTCAGGATCCATTACGTCTAGCCAGGCTCTATTGCTAATAGTTTATGCTTTGGTATCAATGATGGTCTTCTTAGAGGGCATCATGAATGCATACTACTAGCATCCAATCAAGTAATAGTTCTGGTCGCTATAGGAACATCAGGGGTGTCCTGCACTTGCTGCAAAATGAAGATAGATGTGGTTTGCAGGATCACCACCATTTGTCAGTTGATGTAGCGATCCATTTGTGCTGATATCACTATCATAGCAGCACCTCTCAAACTTGCTATGTTTCTATTTCCCAATCATCATTGGTTGGAAACATATTTAAATGACATGGTTCATGTCACTATGGACATATCTAAGTGAGTGTTAGATGAGATTTGATGTATGGACTAACCTGCTTTTCTCAGTTCAAACAGCATGCCCCTTCTAAAATCACTTATGTACTGGAACTTAGAGGTAACCTGGCATTCAGTGTTATTACATATACTAATTCAAGAAAAAATTTCCACATTTATTTCCCTGACAGAAATAATGGCAAGGACAATAATAGGCACCCATTTTCTGCTGCCTATTATTATTAGTAGTAGTAGGTGTATTTTGTAAAACTAAAAGTAAAATTTATATTTAAAAACTTTATTTACTCAATTAATGTATGTAGATTGAGTTAGTTATAAATATTTAAATAAAATTTCTAAGGATATATGAATCGAAAAATAATTTCAAATATTTTTCCACCTTTCAAGTACAAGAGTTCATGGTACTCTTAAATAATTTTAGTTATATTTTGCTATGTTATTTTATTTTTATTTATAAAGTTTTCTTTCTTAAAAAAAGGTATAAATGATGAAAGAACTATTGAATTTGGAATAATTGATTATTGGATTCAACTGAAAATTCCAGTAGAAGAAGCTTTAAAGTTTTTCAAGGTACATATTTTATTTTTAGCTCTTATTGCTGAAAATGATCCATATTCTTGTAAACATTTGTAACTTCTTCTGATAAATTTTACAAATGGGAAAAAAAAACATAATTCATTGAAAAATTAACTCCTACCTAGTTAATACAAAAACTATGTAAGCATTGTTAGCAATATCATATATTATTATTTCTTTAACACACACAAAAAGAATTTTTTCAGTAATGCATTCATGCAAATAAAAAATTGGTATTAGTACAAAATGTTGTAAATTATGATTATTTCAAATTGTTATTAAAAAAAGATTTTAAAAATTTAATTCTTTAAAAAATTTTAAGTTAAGGTTTTTTTTCCCCCTAGTTATAATTGAATTTTTGACCCTTAAGTAACAAGTGAGGGATGGCAAAGAATATAAATGGTTGTTGTTAGACAGAGCAACCAACATTTAAATATTTCGCTTATGTTTGATTTCCTTATATTATTTTTAAAACATTCTTTGATATCAATCAAAAACTATTTCATTAATGTGCATATATTATGTGCATAGAATATTCAGTTTTTAATTTGTTTGAAATTAGTGTGTTACCTTGCATTTATTATTTAATCTTCAACTTCTTTACTTATTGATTATTTAATTTGAATTTTTTTTCACTATTTCTCCCCTCTCCCCACAGAAGCAAAATTACATAATTATATTTTTGCCTTGTTCTTCTTTATTTTTGATTTAGAAATTATAAATATGTGTTTTTGTTTGTTTTTAAAGGAAAGAATTAAAGCTCTGAAATACATTCATACAAATAAAGGAATGTCTACTGCTGCAGTAAATTTGTTAAAACAACCACATAACCAAAATTCATATGTCAATGAATTACATGTGAAAATTCAAAGAGCCATAAACCTGAAACCAAAACAGAGAGGTATATTCTTCCTACATAATTATGTCATCTTTTAACAAAATTAGACATTAATATGTTGTAATTGCCTGAAGGTTAAACTAAATGTTCTTGAAGTCACCTGGCCTAATTTTTTTCAGCTTATTTGATGTAAAGCTTCATTCATCGTTTTGTAACTTCATTTATTTGATTTTTTAAGCTTTTCTTGCTCTGATTTTATAACTTCCATTATTTTTCCTATGTTACTTCATTGTCTTGGTTTTGTTACTTTATTGCTTAATTTTATAATGTACTTATGTGTCTTTGTAAGTTATTTATTTGATTTTATTTCATTTGTTTCATAACTTTTTTTTATTATTTACCTTTTATTTTATTTTGTATGTTTTACCTACTTCTGTAAGTCCTATGTCATACTTGTGGTATGTAGGAATTATTCTATCTGTCTTCAATAAAAAAAATATGTTAAAAATTAAATTTGAAAAATTTCTAATAAGTTTATGTAAATTATGATATGACAGTTGTAATTAAGTGCTAGTACATTCTAATTTCAAATTAAGAATATCAAGCTGATTTTGCTGGTACAGTTTAGATTTACAAAAAGAGGCTTAACCCCCAAAAATGCCAGCCGGGTTTCATTTTGAAATTGGTCGATATGAAGCAAATAATTTGAGCAAAATGTGCATTGTATGCATGCATGCATTCACAAATATATGTGATATTCACAAAAAAATATTATATCAGTAAAATAAGAATAATTTTTCAAGATATGAAAATAATAACAGAAGAAATAACTATTTACAGTATTCGTATAGTGTCCGGTTTCATATACTGCATGGATCGCATTCAGTTTTTGGCTATCCAAACAATTGCGTATCCGAATGGTGTCCAGTCCTAATTGATTCGGATAAATGATGTTCTACTGTACTTTATTTACGCTTCATAGGTGATATATTGCTATTTTTCTACATTTTGTTTGTCATTTTCTATGACATGCTTCATGCTTAGAATGATTTTCAGTTAGTAATTCATCTTCATCTAATTCTTCAACTAATGTTTTGATAAAAGCATGCTGTAATTATTTTTTTCAAATTAAACATTTAAAAATAATCTAAGCATTAATAAAAACAAAGTAAAATTCATAGAATGTGTAGACTGACCATCTATAAGAACCTTTGATGATGATAATGTCATATCTATGACAAGACCAAATCAGGTAGTACCATGGGCCCAGATGACTGTTCTAGCAATCTGTTGACAAAAAGAGGACCCCTATCTCTTGTGGAGTAGCAATTATAGCTGGATAGTCAAAAATATGAGCAGGTGTTAGCTCTGTATCTAAACAGTTATCACAATTCCTATAAGATCTCCTACCATCCCTACCAAACTTCATTCATCTGCAATGACTTGTTCTTAGCCTAGCAATAGCATTTGTTATGATGCAGTCTCCACTTATATTACAGATTTGATGCTTTACAGGAGTTGACTCAAATTTGTAGCAGCATTTGTGTCTAGTAAAATAATGTTGACAAAGTTGTCATTATTAAGATTTCTAGCTTCTTTTGCCAGTTTATCTACATTTTTATTGCCTGTAATGTCAACATGTGCAGGTAACCATTGGAGGAAGTAAACTTTATCTAACTCCTGTAATCTAAGGAGTTGAGAGCAAATCTCTTCAATACTCCATGAACCTCAATTTAGAATTACCTGGAGGGCTGCTTTTGAGTCACCGAAAATGACAAGACCTTTATCCTGTTCTAGAATAGGAAGAGTCTCAAATAGATCAAGAGCCTCAATTATCACCCGAAGTTCACAAATGAAGCAAGAGGCAATGGTACCGATTACTCCTTGGTAGTTTGCATCACTTGGAGTGGTCATAAATACTCCCGAACGTCCATTCAAGAATGTTTCATTAAAAGAACCGTCCATATAGGCTCACACAAAATCATCTTTTGGATATTTATCAATAGTCTTGAGCCCTTTTGCCTTGATGATATAAGTAGGCTCACTCTTAGTACATGGCTCTAATAGACGCGCTACAATTGTGGTGTGATCCTAGATGCATGTGCCCAGATGAAAGAGGCATATTGCATAACTGGTCTTATAAATGAAATATACGTTGTCTTTAAGGTCTTGGGACTACTGGCTCACCAGTCTGTACTGCAAAGGCTTTTAATGAACCTTTGTTGACTGCATATTGCTTTGCTATTTCAGCCAACAGTATCTACACCACATTTTGTTGCATTGTAAAACTGATGATTTCAGATATTTTCTTGAATGATTGCAATTGCTTAAATGTCTAAAACTCAGGATTACTTTTTTTTTATATATATATATATATAAGAGAACTGGTAGTGTAGTACCAGGCTTTTTGTTTCACAATGTTTTTGTTAAATATAACACCTTTCTTTTTGTTTTACATAAACAGAAATTTCTGCTCTGCCATAATTCATTATGCCAACTAAATTCAACCATTTTTCCTTTAGCTTCTTGGCTTTTGCCAGCTGAAGACAAGTAAAAAATTGAATCAGTTGTGATATTATAAATTATATTCTGTCTGTATACCGAATGCTCTCTTATTAATTCTTGCTGTTATGCTAGATTACAGGAACTTATGTGACTAAAACCTTTATCCACTGGGGAGTAATTATATTATTCGCAGGGAAATGCTTGCATCAAAATATCCGAATCCTGCTGTAAACCTGGTCTTAGAATGTTCAGTGAACACTGTCAATTTTCTAACAACTGGTCTAATGATGAAAAGGTTTCTCAAAAAACTATGTGAAGTTATAAAAACCAAACACATACTTGTCTCAGTTGCATAACAGAAGAGCACAGTGTTAGTCATGTGGTAATGTTTATCATGTGCATTTTTTTTTCAAAGGATACAAGGATGCTGAAAAAGATTTTATAATGAAACTAGCATGTCTAGAACTCAGTGTGACACTTTTTGAGAAGTTGAATGCTTTAAATCTCTGCAGGAGAAAATATGCTTTACTTAAAGATGATGGGGAAAAAATTTGGTTTTGATTTTTAAGAAATGATTCAAAGTATGTCGAAGAAAAATGAATGAAGGTGCAGATGTGCAAGGATTGTTTGTGTATGTTGTTGTAGTTTATGACCTCAAATGGAGTTGATTTCTCTCAAGATATAAAATCAGTTTCTGGTGGACCTTTATCACAATTTCTTGGGTGGTTTTAGAAATGCTTTTAAAACCAGCACTCAATCTGAATATCTTTACAGAACATGATAATCTTATTGAATTATCTTGCATCAGTAGTTTGTGAGAAATTTTGGCAATATGATTGGCCAAATTTAGAGTTTTATTAATATCCCTTCTATGAAATAAACCTGAGCAAATTTAATTTAATTTTTGACATTTTATTTATGCAAAGCTATGTTTTCAGCTCTAGCAATGTTAAAGATCATTTATTGAGCAAAAATCAATGTGTAAAAGGAAATGAAAATGACTGTGTTCAGTTTGATTTCAAGATTTGAGAAAATGTGTAATGATTTACCGACTCATTCATAGCATTAATAACTAATAAATTAATGAAATTGTTCTATAATGCTGTTGTTTGAAATGTTTCTTATAAGTCCTTTACAATTTTTTCTGGTGTTGGAAATGTTTTATTAATTTTTATCTTTTATAATTATTACTACTTTGTTTGAAGGTTGTGTATAATGTAAAACATTAATTTGAAAATGATACAGCAAATAAGGAAAAACAGTTTTGGAACTACAGATTTAACTGATGCTAGACATAATCAGAATATACAACATCCTATTTATTTGAGTCATAACAAGAGGCTAAACAGTGGTGTAACGTACACTCCCACATTGCAGGGGGTCCAGGCTTGTAGGGGCCAAAGGCTGCGTTATGTTGTGGTTTTGCAGTTCTTTGTGAGATCTGGCTTAGAGCCCAAAACCTGACTTTACAGGGGGCCCTAATATTTTCTGTTATGCCGCTGAGGTGGCATGTGGGGTAGAGGACTTATAGTTTCAATGGTTACTCATATGTAAAAAGACTTCAAAATGCCATTGATGTAAAACTGCAATAAGAGAACTATTGGTCGATTACAGGCAAAATAATTAAATGTGAATTCTTCTGTGATTTATTATTAACAATTATTACTACAGTTATGTTATTATATAATTTAATTTTCTTATGATGTTCTGCGCCAAAGAAAATCACAAATTAAACTAAACACTGAAGATCAATATGTATATAGTTTAGAATGTCAATGTTTTTAGTCTAAAAATAGGATTCCTTATTTGATACCAGTCCATTTAAAAACATCCTCATTTTGCCTCTTGATAGAAGAATAAAATCATCCTCTTGAATGACTTTAAAAATTGGCTGTGAGTATTATAAATAACTATTTGATATTTATTCAAGCACCTCCAGTTTTTACTGTTTGTTAAATTATGAACTACTCATTGGTTGTTTTATTTGATTCAAAGAAAGTTATGAATCCCCCTTTCCTAGTATTGTAATTCAAGCAGACCGAAAGGATGAAAAGATTCTGGTAAATTAATGTCTCTTATTTGTGCTTAGACTTTACTTAATAAATGTAAACCTCTGTTTCCACATATAAAACTATTATTTCTAAAATATTTTTAAAAAATTATGATGTAGAAATTTACTTTATTTATTGTATACAAGTGTGATAGATTAACATTATAACAATGTTTTTTAAGAAAGTTTCTGTTAAATAGAGGAAAAAATTAACTTAGTGTCATGACTTAATTATTTTTTATCAAATCAGATATGTTTCTAGAAAATAAATTTTTTATCGATATTTTACTCAGATATTTAATCCTTTTAAAATGGCTTTTAACGAAATTAATTTGGCTCCTTTTTAAGCTCTTATACATTCTTATTAACTGTGTATACCAACATTATTATTATTAACTATATATATTGATGTAATAGGTACTATTGCAGCTCTACTAGTAATTGCTTTCTATATCAAAAATTATTAGCCTAGTGGTTAGAGCATCAGACTCCAGACCGGAGGGCCTGGGTTCGATGCCACTAAATATCATCGAGTATAGACGGAGTACGTGCTCGTTAAATCAGTGGGTCCGAAAGTCTTGTGGGCAGTCGCAGCAGAAATCATGAGTGCAGGGGGGTGGAGAATATTTCCCTCCTCTTCAGTTCCATGCCAAAATTGTGGAGTTGGAGATAGGTGGTGTCGCCATCTATCGTTAAGAAGTCCAACCTGTCTCACAGGCAAAGGCAACTTCCTTCCCCTGCGGGAAGGACACGACAACAACAACATCAAAAATTATTCCAATAGTTAAATTACCTTATTTTAGTCTTAAGTTCAAGGTTGATGATTTCTAAGTTGCACTTTACATTCAAGTCCTGATTTCGTCAAAGACCATCATGTACTATAATAGAGGCTATATTGCATGTTATCTCAATGGGTGTCTGTATACCATATGGTGTAGAGATTTGCAAATTGAAATATCAACTAAGTAACAAATGTTTATTAAGTTCATTACATTTTTTTAAAAAATTTCAGTTGATTGAATATACTATCCATAATACATAATGTGATACTAATTATTTATAAATATTTAATGTCTGATAAATTTCTTTTTATTCATTTTATGCCTGGGAATAATAGATACAGTAAAAATATATGATTGTGTTTAAAAAGTATCTATAACTCTGTAATTTTTTGCAAATTTTATTACATTTTAATTTTTTAGAAATTTGAATTGGAAATAAAACATTTATTACTGTAAAATAAAGCAAAAGTGGTGTGATATGTGAATTTTAGAATTTCTTAAAATGTATGAATGAGAAACTTGTATGTAGAATAACATCTTTGCATTCAAATAAAAATATCAATGAAAATTTTCTCTTTTCAAAAACATGTGTTTGAAATTTCTAATACTAAGGATGGATGTTATCTTTCAGATGTACAACCCAATACCTTTTGTGTATATAAATTTTATGATTTACCAGACCAAGATACTGTCATTGTACCAGCATCAAATAATCCAGAATATTCTGACCATCATATATTTTCTCTCTTTGTTGATCCTTCACTAGAAAAGTATATCCTGACTGAGGTGCTTAACTTTGTTTTTTTTAATTTATAAAAGAATTTTTCTTTTCCTTTTGTCATTTATGTAACCTTTTATTGACTTATATATTAACAAATACATGAATTATTTATAATTTTTGTTTTTATTTGTATTTACCTTTAAATTTTTCAGAATTTGAATGTTTATGTGTTTGATGACAATGACCCTGATATTTCAAATTATATTGGTCGAGCATGTATACCTCTTCAACCTCTTGCTCAAAATAAGCCAATAAAAGGAATTTTTGAATTACAGAAAGTTAGTCTTAACTTTTTATAAATTTTGAAAGAAAATTTTCATACTTGCTGTCTTATTTTTGTTTTACTTGGATTCCTTGTTATATTTGATAATTAGTGTTTTTTTAAGTTGTAATTAAAAACATGCATATGCTAAAAAAATGCTTATTATACTGTTCAAATTAATTGGGACAAATAGTAAAAAGTGATTTTTTTCTAAAACCCTAGATTTTAATCATTGCATACTTTTAGTCAGAAAAATCTCTATATTTGTACAAAGTATGCCCTTATATAGCGTAAATGACCTCTTCAGCTGGTCTTGGTATTAACTCTACTGGTGCAGCGCACATGTTCTTAAATTCACCATCATGGAACCACACTTGTATAGAATTTTTTATCATTTGTTCTGTTGTCGTGCAACTCGTCATAGCTAAACGATTCTTAGGAATATGTCGGACCAATATCGAATTAGGACAAGAAGCCAAATCATGTTGAGAAATGTTCCATCAAATGTTTCCATGGATGGAACAATTCTGCTGCATAATATTTCTATTTATTTGACATAACTCATCATGCCTTTAAAACGACCTAAGCTTCCAGGACATTTGTTGTAAAAAAAAACCCAACACATCTGTTTAGAAGGATGTTTTATTTTCTGTTAGATAGGATCTGGCAGCAGAGTTTCAACTTCACTTTGTCTAGCTTCACTTGATTTGTATCCCCACACAAATTAATGTATTTCATCACTGAAAATCACCTTCTTCTAGTTGTTAACAGTCCAGGATCTGTACTTTTGGCCTATGTTAAAACATTTTTTCATTGTTTTCTGAAATTTTTTCATTGTTAGAAATTGTTTTTTTCTCTGTCTTGATGCCTTACGGCTAACTTCCAGAACCCTTTTCTGTACATTTGAGGTACTCACTTCAACACCAAAATCCATTGAATCCCTTTGAAGATCTGTGTTTGCTTTACTTTGATTTATTTTGTTATTTTTTTATTAATTAGAATTTTATCAGTTCTTAGAGTAATTTTCCGTCTGAGCCCACATTTTCCTTTTCTTTTTGGAGACGTTGATTAGAAATCTTGAAATGCTCTTAAAATTCTTGAAACATTTTATTTGTCTACACCAGCTACCGTAGCTATATCTCTCACAGTCATAGAAGCATGTTCATTAAAAGCAATTATTTTAGAACGCTTCCTCAGAGTAATATCCATCTCTGAACAAGCAAAAGTAACACGTGTTACGTGGAACGCAAAATTATAACCACCAGTTACCACACTGAAAGGCCCACAACTGAGCCACTATTGTACTAAAACCAATCAAATGAGTAAATTATAGTCAAAGTCGATCCACCACATTACTTCTGAGCAAACATAACCGGTTTGAGGTGGTTCGGGACATAACTTATAAACTGATAATCACATACCAACTCAGACAAGAAAAAAATGTTTGTCCCAATTAATTCAAATATTATAGTATTTTCATATCATAGTATCTTAAATAAAATTATGAGATTATTAAAGTTTCTATAAATTTTATATGAAAGAAGGAATATAAGTTAAAAGGATACCTTAATTTTTATTACTTTGTATAATATCTTTTTCTATGTTACTATTAGCCATAGTTGCCTTAGTACAAAACTTTGCTAGATAATTTATCACAGTATTTTTTGCTTTATTATTTGTATCATTTCAAAAAATACTTTTATTTTATTTAATAAGTAATTTTGAGTAATCAATGACTTTGTTACTTTTTAAGGAATTTTTTTTAATTTAAGATTATTTTTATTAGTTTGCTGATGAAAATTCAAAAACTTAACTTTTATCCTTATTTACCTATACCATTGCACTTTTAGTACAATGAAAATATGAGCATTCACACAATAAATTTTAGATGTTCTGATTACTGCTGTAATGTCTATGAATACTTAACTTTAAAAATAAATTCATTTTTCTCAACATCAGAAATTTTAGATTAAGTCTGAAAATTTTTTCTTACAAAAAAGGGCTATGATTAAAATATTGACTTTTTCTTTGAAATGGCCGAGTAGTGCATTTGCTTAAAATTACTTTCCTATAAAAATGTTGAAGAAACTAATAATTTCTTAATATTATATAAAATTAATTTTTATGTTTTAAAAATACTGTAATTTTTAAAGCATTTATTTTATTTTAAAACTCCTGATAGAAGTTTGTGTTGGGTTTTCATATGCAAATTGGAAATCACTTGTGTATTAAAACAATTATTTCTGTCTCAACATACATAGAATCATAGCTCATTTTTAAATATATTTTAGTTTTTATAAATTAAAAGAAAATGTAAATATAACATGGTACAAAAGCATTAGTGTTGTGACGTACACCTACGCATCCAGGGGGTACATCCAAAGCCTGGCTGACACCAAGTGCATTATCTCTTGTAATGCACTTGGTGCAAAACCATATGGTTGGTATTGCAAAACCATATGGTTTTGCAATACCTTGTAAGATCCGACTTGGGGTCCAAAACCTGACTTTGCAGGGGGACCCTAATATTCTCCATTATGCCACTGATAAGCAGTGTGCAAAAATTAGAATTGACGTTTGTCACTTAAGTAGGATAACTAACCATTTTTGTTAATCTATCAGATATTATATCAAACAAAAAAAAAGAAAGATTTTGCAATTTAAAAAAGACACAGTCATTGCAAGTTTTTTATATTGAATTTAAAAACACTTTATGATATATATTTCATATTGATCACATATAAAATGTTTGCTTATAGTAGCAGCTTTCTTTGCTTTATAATATCTACTATAATAAATTAAAAAGAAAATCATACAAATATTCATTTATAACTATTTAGTATTAATTTAGTCTCATTAGTTGAGTGGTTATAACTTTTAAAAGACATTTTAACATTGTATAAAAAGGATTTCTAATATAAAAAAAATTATATGTATGAAATTATACACCATAAAATCTGGCATATAATGTGCACTTTTAACACACAAAATGAGATCGAAATCTAAGGTATAAAAATGTGTGTTATATGCTGGGTATAAAAATGATAACTTTAAAATTTTAAAAAAAGAGATGAGCATAAAAATAATTAGACTTCTACATTTTAAGAAATACTATTTATTTAAATGAAATGACATGTCTTATAAATTTAAGGAGTTGTTTAAAAGAGCCTATTTTATCAAAAGCCTGAGATAAATGCCTCAAATAAATTACTTCAAAATATAAGAGCATTGCATATGTACATTTCAGGTTTCTTTGTAAAAAAGGAGGTGCAGGTTATACAGCAAATATACCAAAAAATTAAAAAATACAACTTGAAAGTATAGGTGTGCTTTATTCGTCAGGTTTTATGGTAAATATAGTTAAATTAAGAAATTATTCAAATTTTATTGTACAATAAAAGGAGTACTTGTTGCATTAAACTTTTTAACAGTTTAAAGTTGTCTTAAAAACATTGAAAAAATCCATAATGTCAAATCAAATTTTTTAGTGAGATTGTTATCATTTTTGCCTAGTAACTATTATTCATGAGAACAAAAAAAGTAAAACAAAATGGTTTATATCTAAAGTATAAACTTTTTAATTGATAATGAAGGCCATATGTATTTTTAAATTACTTGTATCTTGAAACCATGAGAAAAATTAAGTCTTTTTATTAACATGGTGAAATATGATATCAATATTTTTTTTTATTAAATTATTGTATTCATCAACAGTAAAATTGTTCTTTGACATTGTGATGGTAATTGATATGTCTTTTTGTTATTAGGTTATATTTTTATTTATAAAAAATATGTAACATTTATTCTTATTTCTCTTACTTTTAGGGTGGAAAAACTGGATGTGGAGCTATTGAAATTTTGATATATTGGCAGTTTGATTATTCTGTAGCTCCTGATGTTTTTCCTTACAGTAAAATGAAGGAGGTGCAACTTTATTTCTTTCAACTTATGAAAATTAGCTCAAAATTATCAGTATTCACTCTTTATTATGTGTTATAAAAAATTTCTATTTGTATTTTACCACATGTATTTAGCATCATAAATAGGTGTTTACCGGCTCTTAAACTAATTTTAGGAATCATTTTCATTCGTTCCATCAGCAGCTAGTCCATCATCCACAACTTCAGATGAAGAAATGACTGCTATTCATGAACCTTCTTTGAATGTCTCAGTTATAACTCCACCTGTGCCAAAACCTCGAAAAAGTATTCCATCTAAAGAATTAATGTTAACTACAGTCCAAAAATCTAATTCTTCAGTTAGTATATGTATTTTTATTTAAATGAAATTTAATGTAATATAATAATCAGTGATTTTAGGCATTTGTAGATTTAAAATTATGTCTTTGTCCTTTTTAAATAAATCTTCCAACTTTTTATAAATAATTGTGTAATGTAGATTTTTAGGCATGATTTTGTATGCTTGTAAATTTCATCAAAAAAGGTTTGTTTTATCACTGAAGAAAAACTCGTTTTTTTTTTAAAACTTTTTTAACTTCTACTATAATTAAGAGAAAAATAAATTTAAAGTTAAATAACACCAAGTGTAGACTATTCATGTATGCTACAACATTAGGAGTATTCATTGGTTTTAAAAACCATAAATTAACAGCTGCTGTTCTGATTTTTTTAAATTTGTGTTTTGTTTGATTAAACTGTTAATTTACATGTGTAACATTTTTCTTTGCACAATATTTTGATATCTAATAATTAGCTGTATAATATATAAACTCTAATATTTTGGATCTATATTATTTGGAAATTTAATGTAATTCCTTGTATGCATTCTGGAATTCAGCTGCTTTAGATAAAAGTTATAGTATTCGTTTTCTTATAAAACAGATGTATATTTGCTATAAATACTATTTCAATCCCAGAACTGCATATAAAAGGATGTAATTCATTTGTCTAATTCTTTTTAAAAAAGTAGAGTTAAAAATTTTATTTTTACCATTTGGTCCTAATGGGTATATAAATGAATATTTATCAAATGGTTTCACTCGTATTAGTTAGTACTTAAATTTTTCCTGGCATGATATTTTTAATAAATTTTAAAGTTTATTTGAATTTAAGTTTGACCCATTCAAACTTATGGTTTCTATTAATAATAAAACTTGAAGTTATTTATAACACTAAACCTACCAACATTTCATATATGCATCTTTCTACCACAAAGGGTCAAATGATCCTTGTTTAAAATGTTGTATTTTAAGATGCATAGAGCAAAATCAAAAAACTTACAAATCTAGAATTTGTTGAATTTTGAAATAAATTATATACAAAGTTTATTTGCTTTATCACATTTTTTTTTGCAAATTATGTGACTGTGATACACATTTACCACATGCATATTTTTGACACTTTTTTTCATGTAACTGAATTCGGACTTGAAGGACATTTCAATATTTATACTGTATACACTTGATATATATATATGTCATGGTTTTTTTAGTGAACTTCAAGACATTTTAATTTAACCGTCTTTATTCCATGAGATCATTTTGTAATCTGTCTGTAAGAGAGAGAGAGAGGCGGACACGTGTGTTAACCATATGAATAGGCGGCCCCTCAGAAGCCATATGCTCTTCAAGTACGCTTCTGATTGAAGAGGTATACTTGAGAATTTAAGGATGATACATTAGGCAATAAAAATTAATGGTCGGAACGGACAAACTTCTGTTAAGCCATGTGTTCTGTATTCCCGAAGAACTGGGTAATAAATTTAATACTTGAAGATGTAACAGGAAAATAAAAGTTAGAAATGGACTAGCGATTTAATCTTAGATGTAGTTTAATTATCCTTACATATATATACTATAGCATGTAATATTTAAACAAGTATGCAATCTAATGCAACAAACTCTTGGCTGTATCCAACTCGAACCTATAATATAATGAATTTTGTTATATTAATCTTATTTCTGTGCGACAGCCAATCTGCTTTATCATTAATGATTTATGGAAAGCTTATAACAAACTTCTTCACCCCTAATGATTTACAAGAAACCATTATGCCAAATCTGGAATAAAGTAAACTCAGATTTAATAAATAGTAAATAGGTCCTTAGAGTTTATAAATATTTTTCTTCAAACTTGTATAAACTATAATAAACATGTATAATCCATTGGGTTTGACATATAATCATTCATATAAATATGCATTTCATGTAAATACTTCAAAGTATCAAATATCCCATTGTGATAGATAAGCCAAATTACATATATTTATCTTTATAAATAATAACAAGACAGAGGTGAATATTGAAAAATACATTTGATATATTTTCTAATAAAAGTAGTAAATTTAAATGATAGAGAGACAATGTTCTTCCCAAGAACTTCTTACCAAAAAAAACCCACAAAAATTGTCATTTGACCCATTATGGTAGATTTAGTGTTAAAGGATATAGATCTTCTAATTTAAATAAAATTTGATCAACATAAAAAAATAAATTGAAAAGACCAGTTCAATTTTTTCTTAATATCACAAAATTAATGTCTAACTTTATGCATATGTGTGTTGGTAGTTATCCAGATGGCTTGTGTAATTAATCTAAACACACTTTGTACTTTAATAAATTATTATAAACAGACATCAAATTTTAATTTTCTTAGCTGCACATTTTTTTTTCTAAAAAAATGTATGAATGAAATCTCAACTTTATTTTATATATGTATTCTACTATTCTTCCACAGTTAGAATATTAGCTAATAATTTTATATAAAATTTTGTCACAATGATTTTAATTTAAAAGTTTATAAATGAATTTCTAATCCTGCATTAATAAATTATTTACTTTTATTATTTAGAACATTTAACCCCCTTACACACATTTTTAAGAAAATTTTCTCTCAGAATTTTTTTATTTTTTAAGTGTATTTATGCAAAATTTATTCTTAAACTTTGTGTAGCAATTATTCAAAATTTTGAATAATTTTCATAAATTATACAATATAAAACGGAAAATATGTTTGCAATATCCTCTGAAATATGAATAGCCAATTCATAATGTAAGTGTTGAAAAATAAATAGTTGATTTTTGTAATCCTGTATTAATAATAATTTCTAAGAAATCAATGTGTATGATTGATAGTTACATTTAGAGCTTTTGTTTAATCTTAAATGTTTAATTTTGTTTAATGTATTTACCTCATTCTTTCTTATACCAATTTTTTTTTTCATTTAGAGTAGTAACAGTAATTCACATTCAAGCACAGATTCTTCTCCTGTTCATGAGAATCAGTTTGCACCATTACCAGCAAAGAGAATGATCGAACATTCTGGTGTGTGAATATTCATGTGTATTTGAATTTATATAAATGTTAAGAGAGGGAAAATCCTATACATAAAAAATTTCCTATATTTACAATCAATTTACTTTTCCTACATTTTATTTTAAAATCCATGTAAAGCTTTAATAAAGTAAATCTTGATGATTTGAATTTATTAAATATTTTTATTATTGATATGTATTCTAAAATATAATTATCATGAGCAAAATTTTACTATTATATATATATATATATATATAACTTTTATCTTTGTATACACATAATTTTTTTTAACTCTTTCCCTGGCGGCAGGGGGTATTTAAATCCTACCATCATCTGGCTGGCAATTTAACAATTAAATGACTGAAACGCATGCATTAAAATAAAAAATTCCTGTAACTGTGCAATTGTTAGTTAAGAGCTTATTTAATTAAGTAATTAATTATTACTAATTTATTATTATTTATTAATTAGTTGATTTTAATTACTGTTTAAATTAATTATTAAAATTAAAAATATCTGTAACGGTGCAATTTTAGTTAAGAGCTTAATTAATTAATGATTGTTAATTAATTATTAGTTAATTGTTAGTTAGTTGGAGGGAACAGGGGTGACCTGACTGTTGGCGTGCGTCAAAGCGTGAAAACACACAGTTGCCAGGTAAGAGTTGGATTTGTCTCGGCGTGTTATCGCGCCTATGCTAGGGAAAGAGTTAATTTTGTATGCTTTGCTAAAATAAACATTTTTATATTCAGTTTATCAGGATTTATTAGAAATTATTAAATGCTAACATTTAAATGTGTATTTATAGTTGAAAATCAGCCAACAAGAATTGAAATCCAATCTGAAAAAAATCAAGAGGTAAGATATTTGCTAGTCAGTTGTGGTTTTTGTTTAAATATTTTAATGCTATTAAATGTTGTATCTCGAATATTGCTTGTTATATTAACTATGAAAAGTTTAAGGAAAATGTATTTCTGTTTTACTGTTTTTGTAAAATACCTTTTAAATTATAGGATGATTGGTCTGATGTTATGTCTGATACTGAGAAAAAAGCTTCATATGAAGGTACATGTTTAATATTTTAATAGAAGTACTTTTTTCTTGTATCCTTATTTATGGATATTTTATTTATTTCTAACTGCATGGCATATATGCCATAATAAAAGTTGCCATAGTTTCTCTTAAAATGTTATATAAAAGTTTGGCTGAACTTTTATCTATTATTTTTCACACATTGTGTATAATTTTCATTATACTATTATATTGCAGTTAAAGCTATTTTTATCATACACATATATGAAAGTTTCATGCTTTTTAAAGATGTTTGAAAGTTAGATTATTGAAATAACAAGCTCTCATGAAGCGGGGGAGGGGGAAAGGTAGTGGATTTGCAAAAAAAATCCTAGAGTAAAACTATATTTAAAAGGAATTTGAAGATCTTATTAGTTTTATTGCTATGAATTTTATGTATTTTACTGCGCCTAAAAATATATCCCAGTGACATTTTTATTTTTCATGATTCGTTTATTTTATATCTAGAAACAACTGACCAAGACAAACAAGATTTGTCTTATGAAGATTCAGACGATTCTGAAAGTGATGATTATTCTGTTTATAGGCCAAAGCAGTTAATTGATCAGGTAAAAAAAAAGGTTTTAAAAATTCTCGATTTAAAATAATTTTTTTCAAAACTATGTGCTTTTTTTTTTATAACATACTAAGTTCTATGAGAAATAATTTTTTACTCTAATTAAATCTCTATTGCAATATATTTGTCTAATATTGTAGTCCACTGTTTAGTTGCAATTTTCATTTCTATTATACTGAGATGTTTTGTGGAAGCTTATTGAATTCTTTCTTTTTTTTTTCTGAAACTCGGGAGAGGATACTGGAATGTTGTAAAATATGAAGTGCAACTCTTTAGTAAGACAGCTGTTAAAAAAAAATTTGACTAATTTATTTTTATTATATTGCAATATATTTATTTCAACTGTAATGCATGTCAGTATTTTTAGTATTGCATCATTGTTGAAAAACAGGCAAATATTTAAAGAAATTACTTATTTTTAGGCTCCTAGCATTGTAATTTGTGTATCCCATTTGCAACTGAGAGATGATGCTGCTGTATTGAAAGATTCTCTAATCAAGCTTCTTTATGTTGAATACAGATTTTTAGATTATCCTTTGGAAGAACTGGAAACTCCTTTTTCTCTTCCTAAGAAAGGCCCTCCTGAGAAGATTGTCTTCAATTTTGAAAAAGGTGAGAGGAGGGCTTTTATAAGTTTTAAGTTATATTGTATATTATTATTATTGTCAAAAACAAGAAATATTATGTAGATTATATTTTTTTGTTAATTTTAAAAAATTAAGTCATCACTCATTTTGCATTGTCTTTAAGTTATATTTGTCAAAAACTTGCCTATTTAAACAAGCAATGGAACAAGTGTAAAAGGAAATTTCTAGAGTGTTTTTTTAAAAGATCTTTTGATGTTTATAAAATAAAATTAGCAATTTTTATAGATATAAGTAGGGAATTAGTAGTAAATGCTTTAAGATCTTAATGTATTACTTTATGAATGTTACAGAAATATCAGATGAAATATTTTTTTAATTGCTTTGTGCTCTGTAGTATGTATGCTATATTTAAATGGTAATCATTATTTTTATCATTTTCAAATGTCCAGGTTAGGGTTCAAACTTTTAAACTAGGTCTCACTGAATCTTTTTCTAAGTACCAAGCTAGCTCATTATACCAACATACTTAAAAATTTTAATTGCACACAAATTTTTATTTTAGGTTTACCCAGCTAGTGAAATTATTCCATTCCTGATAAATTTTACAACTGAAACTTTGTGCTTTTTTTTTTTCAGTTGCAAATAAATGCCAAGATTTTTCAAAATTCCTTGTTGTAGAATTTCAAATACAAATGATTGATTTGCAGTGCAGTAATATTTTTAAAGCAAAATATTAAAATACATTATTTCTGGAATTTTTAAAATTTTTCCAGTCTTACAGTTTGATTAGTTGCATAAATTTTCCTCTTTCTTTTTCCCTGCTTATAGATCTGCGTGCGTGCATGTGTGTGTATGGTTTTTTTCCCCCTGAATTAGTTTATATGGTTTACGTACTTGATAAATTTTACAATGTAATTAAAATAAACCTTATAGGCTGGATTGGTGTAGCTTGCAGTCCAATGTTGGCCTATAGGCCATAGTTTGGAGACTTCTCAGTATAGATGATATGTTAAAGCAAATATATAATTTAAAATGAACTATTTTAACTAAAAAGTAGATTTTTCTTTTAACCTGTGTAAATAGTTTGAAGTACCTTATTTTTTTCTGCTTCATTTTCTATTGGTAGGATATATCTGAAAGAAATGAGAATTGTGTGTGTATATTTATAAAATGATTTTTTTAATTATGTAATGTATTCCTTATATAATAATAATTGAATTGTAAAAGTTTTTTTTATATAATATTTATCTAGTGTTGACTTTAAAACTTAAGGACCTGGAAAAGTGGAATTTGCTGTCTAAAATGCTTACATCTGATTCACCAGAAGCTAGTTTGTATGTGACTCACATTTTTTCTATGCTTATTATTGCTAGATTTTGAAAAAGTATTAATTCATAGCTATAATTATTCACAGTATGTTTGTTACTCTGAAGTGTTGAAATAATTACTATATTTTAATTGATGCAGGATAAGATTTACAGTTGTCAGTGAGCCTTTGCCTGATGAGCAAAGTTTGGATTGTGAAGATATTGGATATGGATCAGTAGATTTGCATGAGGTAATTTTAAAATAATTGTAATGTACTTTTTTATTTTTTCAATTTTTATGTATATTTTATCATTACTTACTTACATGGAATGTTCTGTATTTGTAAAACTACTTACATTATTTTTAATTTTTACTTTTAATAAACTTTAACTTTTAAATTAAATTTTTTAAATATTGAGAGCTAAAAGTGCTAAAATTTTAACTTGAATAATTTATGTTAGAATTTTTATCTCATATTTTTGTAATAAATGATGTTTTTAATAACTTTCCATTATTTGTTCCTGTTTATTTCAGAAAAGTTATAAATATATATTTATTTAAAAACTTAATTTGTGTTGTTTTTTGTAATAAGTATGCAAATTTTGTCAGATGATTATATTTGTGTGTGTGTATTTAGATTTTGGATAACAAGCAAGACAAAATACAAGAAGACGTTTTGAGTAAGTACTTATTGAACAATAATACTTATTTGGCTTTTTTTGTTTAATACAATTTTCTTTTATTTTTGAAATTGTGATTTTTGAATTATTTAGCTTTTTTTACAGATGTAACTTGATCTTTCATACTTGTCATTAATATGCAAGATATATTTTTACTTTCATTTTTTCCAGTTTATGATGCAAGAAACACAGACACTGTCATTGGAACATTAAATGTCAGTATTAAGGCATTGGATGTACTTTTATTGTTGCAAACATTTGCAGAGTTTTGAATTGGATGCTGATGCACATTATATTTTATTAACATTTAAAAGTTAATTATATTCACTTATATAATTATCAAATGAATTCAATTATATACCTAGTATGTTCCAAAAGTTTGGGGACAAGGTGTAGAAAACCTTAATTTGAATATTTCATGGCACCTAAGCACATCCACCTTCAAAGTAATCCCCTTGGGTGACGATATGCATCTGCCACAGTTCGTATAACTTCTGGAAGCCATTTTTCTCAACCTCCCGTAAGGCCTCCTGCGATGCTGCTTTCACTTCATCTGATGACACAAAACGGCATCCTTGTAAATATTTTTTCATTGATGGGAACAGGTAAAAGTCACTTGGGGCTAAATCTAGTGAATAGAGGGGTGTGGAAGCATGTTAGTGTGAGTTTTGGCAAGGAACTATTTTACCAATAAGGATCAATGTGCTGGTGCATTGTCATTCAGAAGGTACCAGTCGTCACTCTGCCAGAACTGAGGCCAGTTTACAACGAATAGATTCCCTCAAACGACGTCTACAAGAAGTGTGTAGCCTCAGCGATTTATGCAAGTGTTTGGCGACGATTTTTTCGAGCACATTCAGACACCAACTCAAAATTTTCCAGGTTCTTTAAAGTTGAAGGTCGTCCAACACGTTCATTGTATTTGATGGATTCTTGACCCCTTTTAAAACACTGATGTAATTTGTAAACCTTGATTCTTGCCATGGTAGATTTACCATACACCTTAGTTAGCATTTCCGAAGTCTCCATTGGGGTTTTACCTAAGCGCTGATAGAATCTAATGTTCAGTGCTGTTCAAGAAAAGCCATCTTTCTTACATCGCAGAGCAAAGCTAACTAGTTTTTGAAGATAACTGCTGCGCGTACGACTTTGTCACATGACATTGACTACCCCCCCCTGGCAAAATAGGGGAGAGTTGGGAGAATCCATTTCAAGTGGTTTAACTTTAGGTACTTGCTTTCGTCGTCATCAATGGCCGCAGTCCCCAAATTTTTGGATTGTACTTCGTATGTGTTATCTGTGTTTTTGCATATAGACAGATAGATCAGTCTTTTTTAAATTTCCATTTAGCTGATTAGTAATTTTGTTATGAATGAAACAAAATGGGAAATTAGTGAATATTATAAAGCTACATTTAAGTAAATTTATAATGATAAAAATTATCTTCACATTAATTACTTTCTAAGAATTTCTTTAAAAAATTTTTTACCATTAGCATTATTTATAAAATTAGAAATGACACATATGAGAGTTTTTTAACTTATTGGTAAATCTTTTCTAAATATTTTAACCTACTTTTTAGTAAAAGTATGTATAAAAACTTATACATTACCCACTTTTAGCATTTTATAAATACCATTTCTTCATGTGATTTGTAATACCTTACTACCTTTAACAAATTTAATGTTATTTCAATTTTTAAAAAAATTCAACTTTTGATACAGAAGTTATATTTTGCAATTTGTTGATAAGTTTGTTAATGAAGGCTTTAATAAAATACTGTTGTGAGAAGCTTATTTTCACAGTTTATAGTATTAGAAACAATTCACCAAACTTGTATGTGAGGATGCCTAGTTTACTTTTTTTAAAAGTAAAGAGGAATATATGAATTCAAAGGTAACAGGCATTAGATTCATTAACATTATTAGTACTTAGTAATTTTCTCAAACAATTATAAAATCATCTTTTAGCTTTGATTTTTTTCTTTAATTTCTTGTAAAATTTACAGGGAGGGATAAGAGATCTTGATTTGACTATAATAATAAACATGCCTGTTTTTCAAATATCTACTATTTATGGCTCAAATTTTCCTCAGTGTTTTCTGAAACAATCATAAAATAAACATGCACAATTAAATAGAATTGTTAAAACTATTATGTCTGTACATAGTAATGCTGTTTAATTTGTGTAAAGTTCCTTTTAAACAAACCTATTTTGATCTTTATTTACTTTTTATATAATAAGAAAAATTTTAGTGATACAAAAATTAATTAGTTTAGAAATTTTATTTTCATAATTTGTATCAACATGTGTATATTAAGAATCATAAGATATGAATTCATTGTAATTTATAAAATATGAAATGCATAATTTTTCAAATTAAGATATAATTATTCTATCATCTAGCATAGCGTAGCCCGAAACTCAAACACTATGCTGTATAATTAATGTTGTTTAACAAACAAATTTTTGACTTAACTAAAAGACAATTTTTATATTTATGAATGTAAATCAAGATGAGAAATTTTACAATAAAATAAATTGAAGAAAAATATTTCTGTAAATTCTCAGTGTTTGGAAATCTGACTCTGTCAACACAATGCTATATATTTTGAAATAATTAAAATATGACTATAAAAGACTATATAAAAAGTTATTTTTCTTCTATTCATCCATAAAGTTATATTGTTCTAATATATGTTTTTCAGATTCCTCAATTTTAATTAGATAATATTTTTTTAACTAAACTTAATTTTAAAAATCCTTTAACTCAAGAAAACTTACAATTTTTTTGTACAGTATGAATATAAAGGCTGAAGCACTCATTTAAATAATATAAGAATTATAAATATGCTTGTATGTCATAATAAAATTCATCACTGATACTGTTAACCAGAAATTATACTTATTTCAACATTTGTCATTAAAATATGTGTATTTTACTCATTACAGCTGTCATTTTCAGATATATGTCTAGTCATAAGTTATTAGATTGTATTGTATGGTGAAGATAGTTATATCATCAGAATTTTATTGTCAAAATAATCTTGGTGATTGTTATATTGTTTAATATATGTATGATTACTTTAAATTATATATTAATTTGTTATGTAATTGTTGTCAATTGATATTTATAATTGAAATTTTGGTTTAGTTTTTATTGCATTTTTTTTTAACTGACTTTATTGTAACTGTCATCAGATTATTTATGCTTAAATTCCAAATATAAATTCATTATTTTTTTCCTGAGTAGGAAAATGTATTTTGTCATTAATTTTGCAGTTTAATTGTGCAAATTAAGTATGAAGAAAAAAAACGTTTTATTTGATTTTGCAAAATCCAATGTGTATAATAAAAATTAGAGAAAATATTGTTAGGCTATAACTGACTTAAATAACTATGTATACATAAAAAATGAAATGCATAATGTAAAGAATTAAATTTTTAAATGTATTTATTTTTATAAGGACTTGAGAATTTTATAAGTTTGAAAAATAAATCTGGATACACTAACCATTAATTTACTAGAAAAAGTGTTTTTTCTTAAACAAAATCATTTCATTCTATTTAACTCATTAGTTATTTGTAAGCATGCTATTTGACTGCTTATAATATTTTTCACTGATGAATAAATCTCATTTTTAGTATGGGGGAAAAATGTACTTTTTAAATTTTCATTTATCATCTATTAATCTATCTTTATTGTATTATCTCTTGCTATTGTTATGTATTAATTGTTTTTGTATTTTTCTTTTATATGAGCACAATCAAAGTAATAAAAACATTACTTACTATAATATCTAAACATTGACTGAGCAATTTGTTTACTTAAAATAAATTATATATATATGTACCAATAATAAATTTCAGCATTTCATGTGAATTATTTTTCTTTCACTTAATCTATTTATTTTTTTATCACAAAACTTTTTTGTAATATTCTTAACAAATATTTTGTTAAAATAAGAAATTTTTTTATGAATTTTTGACAATATTTATAACATATCTATTATTATTTTATCCTTAAAGTACATGGAAATTAATTGAACTCAGAAGAGAGAAAAAAGTCAATCAATTTAAAAATAACAGTCCTTATTTGGTTATTTCTTTAAACAGTCTCACCAACTCCAATTTAGCAAAAAAATATTAAAAAATAGTGTTTATTATTTTTTTTTTTTTTTTTTTTTTTTTTTTTTTTTTTTTTTTTTTTGTATTCACATTTATCTATCTATTAATTATTTTTTGAAATAAATATGTTATTATTTTATTTTTAATGTAATTTCAAAATATTTGGTAATTTTTTTCCTTCTAATTTTAAAAATAGCAATATTTAAAATTTTATTGTTCTTAAAGAGGTATTTTAATTGCAGTAAATACCAAAAATTTAATGGATATCAATAGAGTGGCAATAAATATGTGTATCAACTTTTATGTCCACTTCTTTATGGTATGTGATATGTTTTTTATTTTAAAAATGATAGAAGCAAATTAAAAGAACATTTAAATAGTTAATTTAAAAAGTATTGAATCATAAAAAAAATCTGAACTATTTTGTGAATTTTAAAAAAATGTTTACATTGCATTAAAAAATTTGTTTATAAAAGCATTCACATCTCAAAATGAATTAAGTTATAATATTAATGCATAAACCAGTGCTTTTCTTAAACAGGTTTTAACATTATATAGATAGTTTTATTGCAATAAAATTTAAACACATATTAGAATTTGGAAGAGAATGTTCAAAGTAATTGTCAGGGTCATGCGGTAATGTTAATAAATTACTCGTTTGTGACGTCACGATGTAATATTTTGAACGAGCTACTTTTGTATCTTGTACTTGGCAATGAGTTAAAAACTGTTAATAGAATTCTCTTGAAATGAAATGCTGAATTTGTGCTGTTCTTATGAGTTTTGCATTATTTTAGTATAATTTGGGTTCCCGACTGACATTTGCGCGGGTAGAGCCCAATAGATTTCGAATCTTTTCTAAGATTAAGGATTTAAAACTGTTTTGAAGATTGAGGATTTCAAATTGGTTCAAGATTAAGAATCGCGAACTGTTGTGAAGCTTGGCAACATCAAAACTGTTTTGAAGGTTGTGAATTTCAATTATATCCAACATTTGGTAGTAAGTGAATAATTTTGAATGTAGTAAATTGTGTAATAAGTTTAAAATTGAGGAAGTTTATTTTGAAAGTGAATGAGAAATGGCGTTTTTAGGAAGAGCTTTGAAAGTAGATTTGAAGTGTTTGGTAGAAGAATTAGGGGAAACTGTACCGGAAAAAATGAAAATTCCTGCTTTAAAAAAGATGCAAGCAAGTAAGGAGTATGTAGAGGTGTTCGCGAAAGAATTATTACACAGAATTGTATGTAAAAGAGAAAATGAAATTAAGCGCCAAGAAAAAGAAGAAATAAAGCTCCAAGAAAGAGAATATGAATTAGAGAAATTGAAGATAGAAGCCTCGATGGGTGAGTAATGGTTTTAGGTGAGAGATGGACTCTCACAATGAAGGAATATAAGAACACGTACCAGTTGGATTGCAAAAGTTAATGCGTACTTTTAAACCCAAAGAAGGTGATATGAGTTTTTACCTAATACTGTTTGAAAGACAAGCACGAAGAGTCCGTATTAAGGAAAAAAATTGGGTAACGAATCTTACTGGACTATTGCCGTTAGAAATGGCGAATGTGATTGCCAGGGAACCTGAGGAAAAGGCAAATGATTATGAGCATATAAAAGGTATGTTATTAAAAAGGATTTAAATTGAGCCCAGAAGCATTTAAAATAAAATTTAAGATCCATTGTAAATCGGCCGAGTACACTTGGCGAGATTTTGGATTTGAGTTGGCGAACTATTTTAATGTGTGGATTTCGAGACTAAAAATCTACGATTTTGACAGTCAGAAACAACTTGTCATTGTAGAAAAGATGAAGGGACAGTTATCCAGGAATATACTGCAACATTTTATTGATGATTGGGGTAGAATTGTTATAGTTGACAATCTTACTGAGAAGTTAGATGATTATGAAAACGCAAGGCAATATAATCAGGCCACTAAAACAACTTCGTCTCAACCGTATAGAAACTCCTATCGGGAAAAACTTAGCACGTTCAATAGAAGATGTCATACATTTGGTGAAGGATATAGACAGGAATCTAACAACCGCAGTGGATATGATAAACAAAATTCTTTCCAAAAACCAGTTACATGTTTCAATTGGGGACGAGTAGGACATTTTGCTGGGGTAGGAAAGACCGAGGGTAAAGTTGCTGAGGTAAAGGTATCTGAAGTGCAAGTGGTAGAAGGCAAAGTAGTCACAGCGAAGTTGTAATGGAAAATAAAAAATGCAGCGCAGTTCAACAAAAAATGTCTGATCTTAAAATAGTAAAATTTTCGTATGGTGGAGCAGAATATGAAGCTGAAGTAGATTCAGGTGCACAAATTAGTGTGTTTAAAAGCGGTGTAGTGAGGAAAGAAATGGATATATAATGTTGCAACCTGCATTTGGTGATTGTTTAAAAGCTGGACTAAAAGAAGTGGATATTGTTTGGTAACGAACGGGTATATTACGCTGGTAATTAAAACGATGGTGGCAACTGTGGATGGACTGAATGCTGACATATTATTGGATACCGAAACTTATGAAGCATCATTGGAACAAGAGAGAATAAAATCCCAGATTTACAGCCGCTATGAACTTAAGATCAGATTTCCCCAAAAAATCGTTAGATGAGAGTGTAAATATTGAAGAAGAACAGGGGCCAACAATAACAAAATATGATAAGGAGAATGGAAATAACACCGAAAAATTTCAAGAAACAGCAACAGATTTGCGATACTCTTCAAGAAGCATGGAATTTTTCTAAGCGAAACAAAAATGAATATGTGATAGAAAACGATATTCTGTACCATGAAGAGCAGTTGTACCGAAATAGGAGAAAAGATAAAATAGTTAGTGATTCATGAAATTACGAAGAGGAAAATACTAGAAATTGCACATGAATCAGTGTTCAGAGCACATCTCTAGGAGCTCATAAAACGATTCAGAGAATCAAATTTTCGTTTTATTGACCGGGAATGGTAAAGAGATTAAAGCGTATCGTAGTTCTTGTCATGGTTGTCAGTGCAGAAAAGTAATTCGGTTGACAAAATTCCGATAACACCTGTGTCTCGTCCTGAATTGCCATTCCAAGTAGTAAACGTTGATCTAATTGGTCCTACAGATCCAGTATCATCACAAGGACATAGATATATACTTTGTTTTATGAATCAGCATTCTAGATTGCCAGAAGCAGACCGCTCAAGTGACTAACGGCTAAGATTACGTGTGAAGCACTGCTCGAAATATTCAGTAGAACAGGAACTCCAGAAGTGATCGCAATGGACAATGCAAAAAAAATTTACGGCCAGTTTAACGCAAGAGTTTTTAAAGATTTTAAGAGCTTATCCGCGTTTTTTAACACCATACCATTCAGAAGGAAACGGGTTAATTGAGAGATTGAACCAAATTCTCAAGAATATGTTGCATCACATTATTAGAGAGGAAGGAAGAAGTTGGCATCGGCATATACCGTTTTTACTATGGGCGTATCGTGAAGTTCCAAATGCAACTGCCGGTATACCACCTTTTCTACCAATGTATGGAAGAGATCCGAAAGGTCCGTTGTCTATATTGAAGTCAGTTGGGACTGGGAGCACGTTGTTTTCTCTGAATATGAAGGATCAGTAGAGAGTTATTTGAAAAAGTTAAAAGAAAGGTTAGAAGTAGCAACCCACAAGACAAAGTTAACAAGTGATGTGCAACAAGGTAACTACGCTAAATATTACAACAGTCAAAATAAACATCGAGAATTAGCACCAGGGGATCAAATGCTTGTTTTGATACCTGATTCGACGAATAAACTATATGCTAGATGGACATGCCCAGTTAAAAGAGCAAAACCAAATTAATATTATTTGCAGATGCCTGGAGATAATTTAAGATTACTGCATGTTAACAAGATGAGAGACTACAAAGCGAGAGTTCAAACGGTTGGAGTCGTTTATAATATTGATAATGAATTTGGTGCGATGTATGAAACGCCAACAGTACCTGCAGCTGAGAAGAATGATGAAGCATTGGACAGAGTGAAATTGGATTACCTATCTAGGAAGCAACAAAATCAACTAAAGGATCTTTTACATAGATACAGAACGGTTTTTTTTTCTGAAAAAATAAAAGCTAAAGTTGGTGAAAATGTGATAAAAGTGAAGGCTGAGGAGGAGACAATGAAACTCAAAACTTATAACATACCGAAAAACTTAAAGAGGAAAGTAGATGCACAGATAGACGAAATGTTAGAGTTAGGGCTAATTGAACCTGTTGTAAGTGAAATATCACCCCCAGTAGTATGTGTTCATAAGAAGGGTGGAACACTTAGGTTATGCATAGATTTCAGAAGTTTGAATGCCCTTACCGTACCTGACGCATATCCAATGCAGAATATAATGGAGTTGAATTTCTTAGTAGGGAAGAAAAATTTATTACTGGTACTAGATATGTTAAAAGGATATTGGTATATACCAATGGAAGACAGCAGCAAACATCTAACAGCCTTCCGAGCTCATTGAGGACAGTACCAAAGAAATGTGTTACCGGTTGGGTTGCTACAACCTACCAAAGAACCATGTCTAAAGTGGTCCAAACTACACTCATGACCATAAATTAAGGATAATTCAGAATCACACAGAAATTGAACTCTAAAATAAAAATTTCACCTGTAGAATTATCACACACATCTTGAAGAAGAATATGCAAATTACAGGAAACCACCAGATGGCGCGGATAGTACGTCACAATGACGAGAGTGTAAGAGAGGGGTATATAAGAAATGGTGGCAAAGAAGTAAAATTGTTCACAAGCGCTTTAAAAGCCTTTCAGTGCAATAACCGCATAGTTATGGCACAAAGGAAGCATTTGGATGATTTTTTACGTGGTAGAATTATCGGACGACTGGAATGTGGACGTACCCAGCTAGAAGTATCCGAGGAACTTGGAATCGCCCAGAGTGTCATCTCCAGGTTTTGTCAACGATTCCAAGATGATGGTAATGTGAGTAGATGTTACAGCACAGGTCGCCCCTGAGTTAGAACGCCGAATGAGGACCGGTATTTGGCAGTCACTGCCAAAAGAAACAGACAGAGCATAGCATCAGACCTATCTCTACAGGTACGGCAGTTTCAAGGCAGACCTTGTACAGACGCTTAGGGCACATTGGTATATATGCTCGTACGCCTGTCAGATGTGTTCCCCTTATTGCAACTCACTGTCGCCTGCGATTAACCTAGAGTAAAGAGCATGCATTGTGGACACCGCAACAGTGGTCTTGTGTGATGTTTTCCGACAAGTCCAGGTTTAGTTTGTAGTCTGATTCTCGCCGGACTTTCATATGGAGAGCGCCAGGTACCCGTTACCACCAAGAAAACACCATTGAACGACACCGTTACGGTGGTGCAGGATGGCTCGGTTGGGGAGGAATTATTCTTGGTTCCAGAACTGATCTGCATGTTCAGAGTGTAACGATGACATTCCACATCTATCGGGATGTCATTCTGTAACAACATGTACGTTTGTTTCGGGGCGCCATGGGTGCTGAATTTCTGTTTATGGATGACAACGCCCGTCCTCACCGTGCAAACATTGTAGACGAATGCCTTCAATCGTAGGATATCACCCGTATGGATTGGTCAGCATACTCACTGGACTTGAATCCAATCGAGCATGTGTGGGATATGTTTGGCCGACGAATTGCAGCCCGTCAACCCCCTCCCACCTGTCTACCGGAACTTCGGAGGGCATTTCTTGATGAGTGGTATAATATTCCCCAAGATCAGATTGATAATTTGATACTCAGCATGCGTAGGCGTTGTAAGGCCTGTATTGCATCGTCCGGGAGACATACTCCGTATTAACTATCATACTAACCATGTTATACTGTTTTTTGTAAATAGGTTCTTTTTTGAAATTTTCTCCAGGGAGTAAAAATCGCAATTTTTATTAATTATGTCAAACATATAGCATCTTTTTTGCTCTTTACCTTTTGTTTAATAAATAGACTTTACAAATAAGTCAAATTTGTTTTGCTTCTGTCTCTTTCTTTGCCTGAACTTCATTAGCCTTAATTTATGGACATGAGTGTATATCTGACTTTGCATGTGCGTATATCGACGATTTACCAGTATTCTCTGATACGTGGGAAGAACATTTAAATCATCTGGAAGAAGTTTTCAAAAGATTGGAGCATTTAAACTTCTCAAGGGATTTAGAAAAGTGTGAGTTTGCAAGACAAAAAGTTAAATACTTAGGACATGTCATTGGTTCAGTAGACATTCCCCTGACAAAGAAAGAATAAAAGCGATTCAGAACTTAGAGGCACCAACGACCAAGAAGCAACTGAGAAGTGCATTAGGATTATGCAATTTTAATAGACAGTATATTCCGAACTTTGCAAAAATTGCTCTACCATTGACGGAGCTCACTAAAAAGAGAGTCCCTAATGAGATTCCATGGAGCAAGGAGGCTGAAAACGCTTTCAAGGAGTTGAAGACAACACTATGTGGAATTACAGAGTTGTAAGTCCCAGACTACTACTTGCATACGGATGCATCTCAGACGACGGTCAGATGTTGTCTAGGTCAGTTGGATGGAGAAGATAACATTCGTCTCATAGCTTTCGGGAGCCAGAAACTGAATCCAAGCCAACAAAAGGGGTCAGCAATTGAAAGAGAAGCGTATGCTATTATTTGGGCTCTGAAAATATTTGAAACTTTACTGTGTGGAGCAAAAATTTTCTTACTAACTGATCATAATCCCCTAATATTCCTTTTTACTGCTGCACCCCAATATCCGAGATTGCAGCGGTGGGCGTTGGCCATTCAACGCCATAACATTGAAACAAGCCACATAAAAGGATTTAAAATAATTAATGCAGATGCGCTATCCAGACTGTAAATGTAAACCTATTTAAATAATAACTTAAAGAAGGATTTAAGATTAATTTAACTTTAAAACATTTCTTTTTGCTTTATTGTTAGATGTTAAGTCAGCGTTTCTCAAACTGGGGACGTGATGACCCTACAAGGGGGCCTCGAGGATATCGAAAATAAAAGTTTCAAAAAAATTAATTTTTTGGAATGAATTAAAACAAAATATTTTCTGACATAATAAAAAATACACACACATTTACGCTGATATAATTTATCTATACCATCTGGCAATATTACGTCATCTCCACTTCAAGCTGTGTTTGAATGAGAAAAAAAAACATTTTGTTTGATTTGCTGTAATCCTACGAGACGAGAGATTTTTTATTACGTTTTCTTTTTAAACCTAAAATCGAAACCCAGACCCAGAGAAAAAGTGTAGGAAGATAAGGAATTCTTTACTGTCATCTAGGAAAGTTGTAAATGTATTTCTGTTGCGCTTTATTCCATGTGAAAGAGTTTTATAATGCACAGAGGATTGGAGGATTATTTAGGAGATTTATTTTTACGAGAATTTTGAAACATATAAATCATAATGAAAAACGTTTTACACAATTCTTTTTTAAAACTAACATCCATATTTTTACATTGAATACACTTTCAACCCGGGAGTAGTCGCGCGAGGCGCTAAGTAACTCCAGGTTCACGAAATCTTTAATTCTGGAAAAACTTCATTTGTTACCAATGAACTTGACAGTATTCTCCTATATGACAATCTTCAGAGGAACTAAAATGAATTTGTCACATACCTCCCTCTTTTTTGGAAGTGTCAAACGTTCCTTTACAAAATCTTAGAAAAAGCGATGAACATGAAATGAAAATGACATTCCTGTAATGTTAGCTAAAAGTGACTGTGATTTGCATCCCTTATTAAGGTCTCGCACATTTAAAACATTTTAGTTCAGTTTTTTGGATTTTTTTCTGAAATTACCAAACAAAAATTGAAAAGGCTTTGAAAGTAGGTAATTATGTTTTCTCTTAACTAAATTATTCACTAGAATTGTGATTTTTATCGTGTACAATAAAAATAAATATTAAAAAAAGTATTGGGGTGACTCAGTCACGCCGCGTGACCATTAACGTTTGTATCGAGTGCGCGCCTGCTCCCAGATTTAAAAAATTTGAAGTGTTCACGCTTTAAATATTAAAAAAATGATACAATTATTCTTCATCGGAATTTTAAACTCTTTTTCATTATTTAACATTAATTCTAATTCTGTGAGGCTTAAAATTACAGTTGATTTTGCCAAAGATTTGCAGTCTATGGACTGCAACTCTTTGGCAAAATTGTCTTCAAACATGGTTTCTACGATCTCAATTGCTGCTGGCAAAATAAGCTCTCTTCGCCAATAGTTTGAGGCTTTTACATCTGGCATTTTGTATGATATTTCGTACTTTGTAAGAAGTAAGTAAAGCTTTGCCACACAATGACAATGTTTTTTTAAAAATGCCTTTTGTTTTTCATATGATTTTAATTTTAATTCAATGATTTCTCGAGGCTTGTTACTGTGCTCATCATGAAGCATTTCCAAAGATCTTTTAAGTTTATTAGGTTTCATACTGTCTGCTACCAATATATTTTTGAACAAATAACACACACAGGGGCTTTTCTTCTCCATTTACTTTAGTAGTGGTAAATTGAAAATTTAAATATTCTTGATAATATTTACTTGATTTAATTTTCGGAACTATGCTCGTCTGTGGAATTGTTGATGCTTTATTATCGCTGAATGTTCGCTTACGACTTAAAAATTTATCCATGTTTTTGTTAGTCTACTGCCGTAAATACTTAATAGCGTGAATTACAACCAAAGGGCAAATTGTAAAACGTACATTCTAGGTAAATTCGGTATCTATAGAAGTATCGACTCTACCAAGACTAACTGGTATTCTACGAGGTACAACATTTGTACATGCTTTGCGCAGACGTCCGATAAGTTGCCCAGACTCGCTCAGACGTTCGCGAGATGGATATGGTAGTGAGTAACATAGACTATTTTTCTAATGACATTTCTACTTATGGAAATGAATGATGGAGGAAATATATCTTAAATAAAATATCATTTTGCAATCTGCTCCAATTTAAAAAATTGGGGAAAGTAAAAATAATAATAATTATCCTATTACTTAAAAGTAATTTGCTTAAAATATGTATTATTTAAAAGTAACTTATACAAAATTTAATACTTCTCTTGTTAATTTGTACGGTTTATAATTAAGTTCGTATTGTAGCTTTAGTGCCACGTTCATTATTATTGTATAAGGGGGGCGCGATAAAAATTATGATTGAAAATTGGGTCGCCAATAGTGAAAGTTTGAGAAGCACCGAGTTAAGTAGTACATTTGTGCTAAATTTGTGTGCGTGTGTGTGTTTTTTTAACTCATGTACACATTATATAGTTGATAAATGGATGAAACAAACACTTTTGGAATGATTAAAATACTTTAGCTCAAAAAAAAATCCCGCTGGAAAGGTGGCAAACTTGAAATTATATAACAGAGGAAAAGTTTTGCTAATTATACAAAGAGTTGGTCTAGGCCAAGTGGATAAGCAACAACAACACAATTTAAATTTTGAAAAAAAAGTTTGTACTTAAAATTTGTAAAACTTAATGAGATGGCTGGGACTGAAAATTTGAAGTTATTGATTTTACGTCGGGCTTAAGACTTATTGTGGCAATACGTAGAACAGAAGAAAAGTCATCTTCTATTCTATTTCTTATTTTTAATTTGTTTACATTCATTAGTGAGAAAGTTTGCTTAGAAATGCAAATGCTGTCAAAGGAAGTGGCAGATGCAGCCGCATTTTGCTTTAAGCACGAAAAATCCTCGGGTAAGTTTTTATAAAATTCTACTGTCGATTTTTCTTTGAATTGATTTTTGATAACATCAGATTTCTGTAAATCAATTAAGGCTAACTGCATACTCTCATCCACTAGATTTATATCAACAGAAAATGGAGAAGAAAAGACATCAATTTTTGTTTGGCACTTTTTTAATCTAAAAACCGATCATCAAATGCATTGCGCAAGATTTGAATTTGTTCCCTATACTGCATCTTCATGTGTGGAAATTTTTCAACCATTTTTTGGCAGAGGGAAAGTGTGCAAAATTTTTAGTTTTCAGCTGGTTTTGAAATAAACATAATTTTTGCTTAAATGCCTTTACGTTATTTATCAGTTGAAAAATGAATTTATTCTTTCCTTGTAGCTTTGTGTTTAAGTCATTCAAATGGCCTATTATGTCTGTGAGAAAAGCCAATTCACACAGGAAACTTACTTCTTTTAACCTTCCAGTATTTCTACCACAGTCACTTAGAAATGTAACAATTTCATCAAATAGTTCCATAAAACGCTTAAGGGCAACTCCTCGGCTGAGCCATCTAACTTCTGTGTAATAAAAAATATCAGAAGGCAGATCATCAAAATCTTTTTAAAATTCTTTAAATTGCTTATGTTTGACGGAATTACTATGAATAAAGTTAATTTCTTCGGATACACTGAAAGGTATCTGAAGAAACACTTAGGTTGTAAATCCTATTTCTTTACCACATAAATTCTCTTGATGAATAATGCAATGAAGCTGCAACAGTTCTACACCACAATGGGCTAGGCGTTCTTTTAGCGGCGTAACCGTTCCGATTTTCGTGCCAATCATTGATTTTGCTTCATCTGGGGTAGTGCTAACACAATTGTTCATGTTTAAGGAAGCTGCATCGCACTAATGTATCAAACTGGAAAGACATTCACTTCCAGTTGCTTGCCCCCTTCATGTGAAACATTCCAAAAAGTTTTTCCATAACACAAAAATTTTTATCAATTCCACGAACAAACTCAAGCAATTGGCTAACTGATGTTCGATCTGTAGATTCATCAACAGCTAAAGAAAAATATACAAAGTTTGGAGCGGCTGATTTTACTTGATTTTCAATGTCCTCATTCAACTGTTTAATTCTTTGAATAGTCATTCTATTTAAGCTTACATTTTCAATTTTCCTTTTTGCTCCAGGACAAAGTTTTTCAGATGCAATTAAACAATTTTTAACAAAATCACCATCTGTGAATGGTCGACCTTCTTAAGCTTAACTTCAGCGACACCTAAGCTCCCTTCCACATATGAATTCAAGTTAACTGTACATTTTTGAAAAAAATTTGCTTGACTACTAACAGTTTTTTTGAGTTTTTCGATTTTTTGCGATCGTTCATATCCTTTCATAAATGCAAAATGTTTGTTTTGTTTCATAATGCCGCTTTACGTTATACCCTTTTGCCACAGTATTCTTGCAACTACATATTAAGCATGATGCAGTATCATTGTAAGAGATAAAACAGTATTTATCTGTCCATGCATCTCGAAATTTCCGATTTTGAAAGTCACCTTTTTTCTCTCATTATCTAAAATATTTTATATGGCTTTATAAATAAATGATACTATATAGACGAAAAATTCGAAGTAAAAAAATAATATCAGATCCGTTCTGCGACAGCGATTTCAACATTCCCAATCTACAAGCAAAACCACGGGGCTTTTTAAAAGAATTATCGTTACAGCTAAGTTGAAGTTAAAGTTATGATTGGTAATGCTTACCGTGAAGAAAAATGCGAGTTCAATAGGTACTTTTGATTAGCTCAGCATAATTTCGAATCAAGACTGTTCCGCCACGCGTGCGTGAATACGCATTTGTTCTCCGACCTTCTCTCCATCCAGAACATGCGATGGAAGAAATAATGGCTTCCGGTGATTATGTCCGCGAGCTTCTCCTATCCGAAAAACTTGTACTCGCAGATAGCCATGAATGAAACATATTGAAAAGCCACGTAATAAATTGAAAAAAAATTAATGAACAACTGTAAAACAATTATTTGCAGTAATACTGTTTTCGTATAAGATTTTTCCCTATTTTATCAACAAAGGTCAATTTCATTTTAGATACTCTTCCCTTTTATAATAGACATTCGCGGGCCTTAGGTTGTGCATTCCTGGTTATTTCTGTATTAGGAAACTAACCACATTAATATAAAGACACTGTGTCACTGGTTGTTTATTTTATTTTTAATATTTAAATTATTTCTTTCATCTACATTTTAAAACCCAACATACTTCCAAAATATTTTGTAAATTAATTAATCTTATACTTGCCATATTTTTTTGAATATGTATTTTTTTAAATAATGAACTGGGGGAATATATATAAAAAGCCGTTTTCTAAATAACGTTTAAAAAATGGAAAGGTAAATACAAATAAATTGGGCATGTAACACATAAGTAAAATGAAGGAATTCCCTATCAATTCCGTGTGCTCAAAATTCTATGCAAAACCATCAAAAGATATAAGTACATAAGGCCAAAAATTAGGGGTTTTTTTCAATAGAACTTTATTTTTTAATATCAGGTACATACTTAACCTTTCATTTTTGAAGTGAAACTTCTTTGCTGACGGGAGTGAATGGGAAATTTACCCAGTTTTGCGTAACAGTGAAAAAGAGAACGGAAGTAGTGATTCCCCCCCCCCATACCCCCGAAACGTCGCCATAGTGAGGAGATTGTGAGCGGGAGGAAAAGAGAGCGGGGGGGGGAGGTACTACTTGCGTCATATCCGTGAAAAAGTTGGACGATTGCTAAGGGGGAATTGTGCATCAAAAGTATATCTTGCTGCTATGGACGAAAGGCGCTTAGGTATTCGTAACATTAAGTGGGTACCCTTGCTATACTCTCGTAACGAACTCGCGTGGCGTATTTTCGTAGTTTTTATGTAATAAAAAAACGTGCCGTTTTCAAAGAAATAAGCACACCCAAAATATTATTATGCGGCTCTTCCAGTTACGGGAGTGTCTGGGGCATTCTGTATATGTCACTAACGATCGCGCCAGAATCGCTACGGATAGCGTCTTGTAAACAAACAGTGACTTCTGTTAGTGATGCATTACGTTTATATTATTAATTATTATTTCCATTGAATCAAAATTAATTCTGATCAGATAGCCTAGAACAAATTCAAAAAGAAAAGAGTTTCGTGAAAGAAAAAAAGCAAAACTAGGAGTAATTCCAGGCGAAGGTCTATGTATCACCAGGTAGTTCTGTCGCAGCTTTTATCATTTTATCCATAAAGTTTTAGTGCTGTACACATCGGAGGCTGCTGCAATCATTGGATCCGATGATGATTAAAAGCCGATTATCTTAACTGGAGACTTTAATGTTAATTTTGCTTCAGAAGAAGCAAAGCCACTCATTGAATTCTTGAAACGGACACTGAATTTGACAATGAATACTGATTCTAGAGAAGGAAAAACAATATACGGAACCACGATTGATGCAGTTTTCTCACATTTTCTTGATTGACTACAATCGAGGATTTTTATATCCTACTTTAGTTACCACACACCTATTGTCTTGGAAAATGATTATGCAGAAAATTGGATATAAATATTTTCATACAATAAATGAAGTTCGAATTTTATTTGATTAAAGTTATCTCAGAAGTTTAATATAATTAGATCTATTCCTGCATTTACAGCCAACGTCGCCAAAGAAGCTTCACTTCTATCGTGTGGCTTTCCACGTTCTTTTTTTATATAGTTATGTAATAAGAGATAATTTGATTAATCATAAAACTGTGGAGTTAATTTCACATTCCTGAAACTATTTTATTACTTCAGATTTTTCAGTTATCTTCAACAAAGTTTTTACTTTTATTAATTAAAGAGATTTCTCCTAGATGAAGAAAAGCAGAAATAGAGGAAATCAGCCACAATGTCCACAAAATTTTGCGTTTAGAGAAATTCCTTAGCAAAGCTTCTACACCTCCCATTTATGTTCGTCATTAACAATTTATGTCTAAATAAATCGACTACTATATTTGAAACTGAAATTCATGTTTGTAACTCATATTAATATTAAAAAGTACCAAAAAACCAAACCAGTATAGGAAATGTCAAGGTTTCCTTCATAGCTTTTTTTTCCTGTTGAAAGTATTAAGTGTTCTGGTTCGCATAAGCCCCATGGTTGTTCACTTAACTTAATCCTTACCTATATCTCAATTTACGCATCATTTAAGTGCGTAAATTGGGGTGGAGAATATGTGACAAATTCAGTACCAAAAGCGTAAAAATAAACCCATAACAATAAAAACTAAAGTTTGAATAATAACAAGAAGGAAAATGTTACAGTTAGTAAACAAAAGTAGCTCCAAAGACCCAGCAGCCTTACTCAAGTTTGTTCCCTCAAAACTGAAATATTCAAATTTAATTTGTGGCAACAACCAGGAACATCCTGCTAGAAATATTTAATATTTAGCGGTTCGTGTGAGAAATATTTTTTTAAAAAAACACCCTATTTAAAGCCATTTTAGAAATTGTAAACGACGTCACTTTGGTCGATCAATTCTAGAACTAATTTTGAGAAACAGTCCTTACTACACAAGGTAATCAATAATGGCTTTTATAAAACAATAGGTTTAACTTCCCACCAGCTCACATTGACGGAGACACAGCTTCGTACTGCAAACATAACTTTCAACAAAGCCGAAATATCCTTGCCCGACTACAGTGGATGGATGTGGGGCTACCGTTTTCAAACAATACACATTTACATCCTTCTCTAATTGGCAAAATTAAATTCTAAATTTTCTGGGAACCTTACCATACTCAAATAAGCAAAACTTTCTCTCTTTTCGAGCGAGAAAAAAAAAAGAGTTATTGCCCTAAAAGATCGAGAATCATCCACTAAGTATAAGAATCACTGCCGATCGATTTTCGCTACTAGTTCTTAATTACCAGATGATTATGCTATCTTCCCTATAGCAATTTTCAGTGCTATTAGGTTAAGGAGATTGCGTTGATTACTATTTTGGACATTACAAATTCGGGCGAAGGTTGGATAGACTTTGATGTTGCTTGCAACCTGACCAAAGGGGTAAATGCCTGCTTCAGAATACCACAAATCAGAAAATGATTGAACATATCATCGCTGAAAAAACATTAAACCAGTTCCATGAATATTTCCTGAAAAAATTTAAGGATTGTGCCAGGCAAAGAAAACCGGATTGATAAATCAGCTTGGTTCATTATCTCCGTGCTCAAATCTTGACTACCGTACACCTATAATTAAAGTTGATGATAATGATTAAACTAAAGCTAATGTAAGTGATAAAATTAAAAATATGAAATGGAAATATTCTTCGAATGACTCCAACTTGTGCAAGAAAACCACTAGGCCCTCTGTTATAGAAGCGACTGTGGCTTTAAAAGAAACCCAAAATAAATTTGAAAGTATTGAATCTGACTCTGAAGTGAAAATAATTTAACTACTAAAGCTCCGCAAATAGAAGGAACCTATCCCCTACCTTCTTTAGGTCTTAGTTACGAAAAAGAACTTTTACTTAAAGTTACTAATGCGCTTAAAGTTATACATTTCCCATAATTATAAGCAGTTCTATAAAAAAGGAAGAAAATATGAATTTCAAAGGTATTTTTTACTCTGAGCAATTTAATTTTTATTTTTTTATTTATTTTGTTAACGTTGCTCTCGGAAGCAACATGAGAACTGTTTACGAGAAGCTCCTTAATTATGAACCACTATCAATTGAAGAGGGAGTCACACACACACAAAATTGAGCTCGCACTCCAATCTTCAAACCCTCAATATCATACCAACGAGAGTACCTTGAGCTTCGGCGAATATAACGATAGTTATATCTATCTATTATATCGGAATAGTGCCTCTAAATTGAGGTTGTTTAGTAGCACCAGAACTCAAGTCCACAACTCGACAACGTTCGCCACGATTTTGCGACTATCACCACAAGAGAATAGAAAATATTTGCGCACACACATTTATATATTTAGAGAGTGACAACGGTCAGATTAAGTTACGAATATATTTATTAAGGACAATTATGTACAAGGGAGGGCTAAAAGTTAATTAAATCAACGTCAAAAGTAACTTGCTGGATTTCACGAGGAATCTATCTCGTCCACTTCATCGTGTTGTTCTATTGCCTTCTGTGTCGACTGCCGCGCTATCGTCTCATTTCTTGTCGTTTCCCACTCTATGTCTCTGTTGGACCATGGTTCCCGCTCTCTTGGTATTACGTCAGCTGGTTATCTAGGGAGGATACAACTACGTGCAATTCCATTCCCTCATCGGCTATCATGACCAGGCATGCGTCCTCAAATGTGGAAGGCCATAGATTTGAATATTACATAAAATAAAAATTGAAAAGCTAAAAGAAATAAACTTACAAATAAAACGATTATTAAAACATAAACATATAGCATCAGCAAATGAAAAGAAAAAATTGGTATACATAGATGGAAAGAAGACTAACAATACAAAATAATTGATGCGATGTTTTAATTATTAACCCAGATTCCCCTATAGTTCGCATCTTTCTTAATTTAAGATTAACTTCCTGGATTAATCTCTTCCGCATTATTATTAATTTAAGATTACACTGAATGATAAAATGAAAAGACTTTTGTTAACTTAAAGAAATCATATTTATTAAACAATTAAAGTTGATACTAAATAAATACAGAAAATAACCACTTATCTGAATATGAAGAAGAGTGATACTGGAATCTCCTAGGGGCTCAAGCGAGCCCTTTCGTATCGAACCTAAATTTGGTGTAACATTAAGGGAAGTAAAAATTTAAAATACTGTCTGGTTTTCGAATGAGGCTCCTTATAAACTCCGCCGCATCGCACCAATGTCAATGCGCGGATTCTTTCTTTCTGATTTTTTAACCTGCCTAATTGGAGGAGATTCAACGCGTAGTAATACCCTTAACATACTTTATTAGTCTAATGACCCCGAGGGTGTCTTGACGCACCCCACTTTAAGGAATGTGTTAACATCCGGTCAACAGGGAAAAGGATAAAAATCACGAAATAGTCGTATAACGTGCTACTGGAGCCTTGTATCATAATCTTGAGTATGGTGAGAATGTCAAAATAAAATGTAAACGTAAAAGTCATAGTTTGTAATATGATACTTATATTTGTGTGTGGCTATGGTTTTAAGTATTTTGCACACGTACTTGTTTTGTGTGAACCATCAAAGTTTCCATATTTTTCGATGTCGTAGGTATCAATCTGTTTTACTTGGATAAAATTTATATGGACCGATAAATTTATTGCAGAGTTTTTGTCCAGGTCCGTGTTGCGTTATTTTAATAGCAACGAAGTAATTGACATTATATGAAAGAGGAGATTTTTGTCGAAGTCGAATGACTTTTTGTTTTCATTTTGCTCTTTAATTATGTGCTCTTTTGCCGCTTTACGTAAGAGTTCTCTGTTTTCATTAAATTCGAGTTGTAGTTGTTCGTCAATTAACTGGTGAATACGCAAATAAATCTTATTATTAATTTTTGTTCCAAGGAGTAATTCAAAAGGAGTGGTGTTAATGCTTCGCTGAAATGTTGAGTTAAGGCTTCTTGTAGTAAAGGAACATATTTAAACCATTTCGTTGAACCGTCTTCTGACATCTTAGATAAAACAGGAATAATTATTTCATTAATTCATCCTACTTGATCATTCGCCCGTGGCAAACCCGTTGTAAGGGAAATAATCTACTTGGCACAATAAGTGTAGAATTCGTCGGAGGTGAATGCAGCTCCGCGATCGGTGATGATATAACGAGGATTTCCAAATGTAGCCTTTTGGATGTCCAATTTTTTTATTACTTTTGAAGTAGATGTAGTTTTAGCGGTATATAACCAAACAAATTTGGTGAAAGAGTCAATGACAGCTAAAAACGAATTTGTAGTTTTTATTAGATGTTGCTAGGGGACCAAAATGATCTGTTGTTATTGCTGCTAATCTTCCAGGGTCTGACGAAGTCAGACAAGATCAATTAAATCGTTTACTTTCAAAGAGTTTAGCACAAGAAAGGGGGATCAGTGAAGCTATTTTTGCTTGTGAGATCCACATGCAACGCATTATGTGTTCAGGGGAAGCCTTGTGATCTTGACATTGCACAGATGGAGAAGATCTTTTTGTTCACTGAAAATGAGATACTTGATGTGACCACTAGCAAGACGAGAGATTGTAGTAGAGGATCAATGAGGAAATGTGCAGCTTCTGCTGATCCAAGGATCGGAGAACCAAATGGTAGAAGTCTGTCTTGGCTCCAATGCCTGCTGATTTTAGCTTGACATAATGGAATGTCCTTCATGTTTAGGGTAACCCTGCCAGGAGCGAACTCCCAACGTACTTCGCCCAGGAACACCTTCCCACCACAATGAGGCAATCAGCAGGACATGGGAGGGAAGATGATATATATGGTAGGTATGTAGATGTATATATCACACCTTTTGCAATACGATGGAGAAAATCTTCTTGTTTACCAGATTTTTTATTTTTTAAAAGACGTCTTACAATTAGAGATATATTTTTCAATTTTAGATTGAAGGTGAGTTATAAAATAATTATATATTTTTTATATGTTCAAGTGTCCTTTGTCATGAGCACTTTTGATAATGTGATATTGCATTTCGTCGGGAATAACAAGGACTTCGGCACTATCTATAAATGTATGTAAAATATCATTTTTAATGCAATAATTATAATATAGACTATTTTGAAGAAGAGTTTTTATGGAAAAAATATGTGGGTTTATATATAGTTCTTGAGATTGCTTTATCCTATGCACAATAGAATCAGTACACTAATTTGTTAAAACCTGAATTCTACTTAAAGCGTCAACATGAGCCATAAGTAAGCCAGATCGATGTAAAATGGTGTAATGATAGTCGTGTTAAGTCAAAGCCCAACGCGCAATTCGTGTGTTGAGATCTTTTTTACTCATAGTTTTTGTGATTGTATTTCAATCAGTAATAATTTTGAAAGGCATTCCTAAAATGTACACTTTAAATTTTTTGAGAGCTTCTATTGATTGTTATAACTTCTAGTTCATAGATGGTATATTTTCCCTCTGTCTCGGATATTTTTCTAGACATGTAATGTATTGGATGTAAAGAATTATCATCGCGGGAGATCTTTGTAATAAAACAGTAGCAAGTCCATCAATTGATGCATCAGTGCATATTTCAGTTTCACAGTATTGTCGATATATACCTAAGACATATTTATGACAGAGCAAACGTTTTAACTCGTCAAAGGAAGTTTTTTGTTTTACATGAAAGAGTGAAAGGGAGTATCTCTTTTCGTAGAAGATCACTAAAAGTGGTTTAGCAATGACAGAGTAAGTAGGGATAAATTTATGGAAATATTCAGTGGTGCCTAAAAGCATTGAACATCCTTAGTTGTTTTAAAGGGAAAATGAAGCGGGGAAAAATGTATAGAAAGGAAAGAGTGAATTTTATTAATGTCACTCAAAAAAGCATTTCAAGGGCTATTGAAGACGGACTTTCTAATTTTGAACCTCGGTCATGTCACAAGACTGATGATACCTGAGAGCTGGCAACACTTTCTGCGAACAACCACACTCATATCCGGTGCAGACATCATCTATGCATGAGCATCATCATGCGCCAGATCATTAAATCGTGAGGCATCCGAATGCAGCTCAGTCTCCGTACAATGCGGAGTCATTGTTCAATGGCAATCTCACGTCATACTCGAAAACCCGTGACACTTCAGCTACTGGTTCGTGACCATAACCCCTAGGTTACCGTGGCCATGAATAATGAAAGAAATGTAAAAAATGAAATATGATTTTTCAAATATGAAAATTCGGATTTGTTGTTGTTGTGAGATATTAGTGTTTATACTTTACTTTTTGTTCTAACAAGTCCATTATCTCAAAAATATAAATTTTTAGCAAGAATTTAATCTATAGCTGCACGCATTTTATAGAAACACCTCGTTATGGTTTTGTACCCAACCATTCATTAGTGAATCACAGCAAAAAAAGGGGGAAGGAATGTTTACTACTAATTACTAGCGTGATGAAAAGAAGAACCAATAGAATCTATGTCGAATTTTAAGGAAGAGAGTACAAGACGGGCATTTTGATAAAAATCGTTTGATCAAGCTGCATTGCTACATGCTTTAACAAACATTAATTACTTTGTTTTTCACAGCGCTGCAATTGACAGGAAATGTTTCATTATTTATTACTTTTCCTGTAACTTTTACCCGATTACCTCGCAATTCCTAACTGAATTTTTTTTAAATACAGAATATTTTTGTATCAAATTTGCTTTGCGATTCCTACTCTATATTATTTTTATCTTTTCCCTTAGAATACTGTAAATAATTATTTCGTTATATCAAACTGTGGGGAGCTCTCCCCTAGGAAGGCGCAAGCATATCGAAAAGTCGAAATAATATTTTTTTAATTACAAATTTATTAAAAGAACTTAATACAAAATACATTCTAAGATAATAAAAATACACATTTACAACAATTTAATATAAATGTATCAGTACTATACAATACATTTGATCATTGATTCGTCAATATTAAGTTAAGAACAAGTTTAATCATTATTAATGATCCAATGGGCTTGTCATATACAAAATTATAAGCAAAATATAACACTTATCTTGAAAATTTGTACAGTTCATAATTAAAGTCGTATAGTTTCTTTAACGTCAAAGTACATTATTATTGAATTCAATATATTATGAATTATATAGGTGCATATGGAGGGGGCGCTATGAAAATTATAATTGAAAATTGGGTTTGAAAACATTGAAAGTTTGAGAAGCACTATGTTATATTTTTTGCTATTTGCTGACACCGAAATTAAGAGAATGTGTTATTCCGAAAGTTAAGGCAGTGCACCGGTAATGTAAGGATTTCAATCAAGAATAGAAAAATTGGAACAAAATATAATAAACTCTTGAAAAAATATTTGATAATACGCCAGACTCCTGAACGTATAAATGTTGTCACAGTTTTAAAATCTGGTTCAAAATTTGACATGTAGAATTTACCAAAATTCTGAAGTAATTCGTGTGTTAGATAGAAAATTTGACTTTTCGAGAGAAATTAAAATAATTTGTGACAAATATAGTTATTGTTACTAATCTTCCAGGGTCAACGAAGCCAAGCAAAATCAATTTAATCGTTGACTCTCAAAAAGTCGAGCCCAAGGAAAGGATCGGTGTAGATATCTTTACTAGTGAGATCTATGCAACGCACTATGTGTTTGGGAAAAGCCTGGTGATCAGAGACGTAGCTAGGTATCCAAAAACCCTGATACAAAAAAAAAAAATCGTGTGCCTTTTTTTGGCAGGACTTTATCAAGGGAAAATATAAAAATATATTAGTATTTTAAAAATACAAAGCTACTTTAATATCAGCTCTTTATCATATCGTAATAATATCAGCGTATTAGGAAAGCAAAGCTACGTACTACTTGTATGTATGTGTGTGAGTTTTCTTGTATGAACTTTAGTGATTATCCAGGATCGATTTGACACGTGATAGACCGCAAATGGTACAAAAATATGCGTGAATAAGAAAATAATACAATACTATTACAATAATTATTTATAAAAAAACACCCCTGGGAAAAATCAGAGGAAGATTGCAAAATACTGAAACAGAAAAATAGTTTATTATGAATTATATTGTTTTAAAAAACAATGACCAAAAAAAATATATATATATATATAGCTTCCTGTGAAGGTTTTTTAAAATGTATGATAAGATTTTTCATGAAGTTTATTTTCAAGTAACTGTTAGAAAAATGAAAAAAATTGAAAAATAATATAAACTTTTCAATGAGTCAAGTTAGCAACACCAAACAAACGAAGGAAAGAATTTAGGGAAATTCCCTACAAGTTTGAAATCACTTTCAACTGCAAAATAACTGATCGGTTGCAAAATAACTGCTTACAATTATGTTGCAACCTTTTATATTTATATGGAAAATGCGGGAGAAATTATCGCAAGTTCGGCTTGCTTGGTGGTCAGGGTCCAAGGACCCGCCTGAGCTTGAGGGGCCCCGAGGCAGGGCACCACCTACCCCATTGGTAACTACGCCACTGCTGGTGATCTTGACACCTTGCACAGATGGAAGTCTTTTTGTTCGCTGAAAATGAGAAAAACTTGATGCGACCACTGGCAAGACGAGAGAGTGTTGTCTGGGAACATCTGTCACACTTGAGAGCTAAGGCCAGAACGGGTCTATTACCCACATACCAATGATGAATGGGAGGCACCCTCCACTCCATCAAATTTTGAGATTTTTTTAACGAGTATAATTTCAGATAGGTAAGGGCGGATGTGGAGGGAGTTGGAAGATTACAGCTCTCCTTCACTAGTTTGTTCGTTAATTCATTGCCTTCAAGTTCAACATAAGATGGGATCCATTGGAAATTGATATCGTAGTGCAGCGATATATGTTTCAGTTTGTGTAAGATAGAGATACTTGTTTTGTCCCAACACACATACAATAAACCATTTATAAAGGTGTTCAAGTGAACTACGATGATTGGAGAGAATCCAAAGATTACCGTTTCTTAAATAGAATGACCTCAAGTTCCGCGTCAATGGCTATTAGCTCACTTCTGAAAACTGAGCAGAAATCTGGATTGTGTCTTTTCAGAGACAATTTTCCCTGGGACGTATCAATATAGATACCACTACAGGCTTAATCATATTTTACTACCATCATTATAAATCTCGTTTGCATCATTCGGAATGCTGTTAATGATCTCCAGTGCTAAGATGCCTAGAGACAAAATTTTTCTTAATGACGGGAAAACTTTGATTGAAGGGTAAATAGACCCTGGAGAGTTCCTCCAAAGGATTCAAGCTACATTGTAAGGAAGAGGGCTCTACTTATCCAATAAGAAACCTCTGGAACTTGACTGAAGGGGCTGCTTTTCTTTAGCCTTCGCCTGTTTACCCAGTTATTCAGGTACGTAGACGTTTTGTTGGCCGAAGTTAGAAAGTTTGCTAAAGTATTTGTGCCCAATCCATTTTGTCTACGAAATAGAAGAGGTTGTAAATCTGCCTCATAACGAATAATGTTTGAAAGGCAACTGTGCTTATGACCAGTGATGATACGGGCAGCACTAGGACTCGCTCTAATCTCTTCAGAACAGAATTAGAGGCCCAACAATAAATTGGAAATCCGTATTCAAGAATCGGATAAATGAGAGTCAAATAAGTAAGTCTAAGCGCGTAACCGCATCAGAGCTCCCTAATTCTTGCCAGAGATGTATTTTAAGATGCTGAGGTGTTTCCTACTTTTCAAAACTAGATATTCAATATGTTTGTGACTTGTAAATTCAGGGTATAAAATAAACCCCAAATATTTAGGGTGCTTTTCATAGGTAAGGTCCTGACTATTTGGTCTCAGTTTGGGCTAGCAATTATATAAATGCTTGTTTGTAATAAAAAAGGTAACGATTGGCTTAGAGCGGTTAAAATGAAACTTAAAATGCTCTGCTGAAAAGTTCGACAAAGCTGTCAGCATGTCACTGAGTTTTTATTCCAAATCAGATGTAGTGGCACACCAGAGTTCCACAGAACAATGTTGTCAGCAAACATTCTCAGTGGCGGATCAAGCGGGTGTCGGACCTGGCGGCCGCCAGGGGCCCCAAGCTTGATGAGAGCAAAGGTCAGCGACAAACCAACCACGCCACCTTGGAACAAGAAATGAAAAGGAAACAAAGATACAATGAAACCCCTGCTTGAAATTTATCGAGATGCAAGACAAATCCTAAAGTAGAAAAACTTTTGAAAATATTTTTAACAATACCGAAATCGAATGCATCAGGTGAATGATCTTTTTTAGTTATAAAACATGTTAAAAATAATTCAAGAAGTACTATGGGAGAAAAGACACAAGTTGAACAACAAGGCCATATTATATACAGAATAAAATGTATTGGACAAAATAGATATGGTAAAAATAATTGATGACTTGCCAAAGAGAAATCAAACTGTATAGCAAAACTGTAGGGTCTTAAGTAAGGTTTTCAATTTTTTTTCATACATTTAAGATTTTTCTTTAGCCGATGAGGTTTTTTAGCAATATATTCTGTTTTGAGAATTTAAAGTAAGTGACTCTTATAACTATTTTAGTTTTTCAACTCTTAAGCCCATGGGTCTCAAACCTTTTACCGCCAGGGGCCTCCAACTATCTTAATCCGCCTCAGAACATTCTGATTCTTATTCGAGAAGCCAGTTTCTCTAGAGAGAAAAGTGGAGGGCTAAGAACTGAACCTTAAGGAACGCCTTGGCTGAGCTCAAATGTGTCCGAAAAAGTTATGTTAAGCTTTACTTTGATGAATCTTCTCTGTAGGAAGTCTGAGATGCATGATAAGGTTTTGCCTCGGATATTGAAGAAATCGTGTATTTTTAAAATCAATTGTGTTTCCAATCTCTATCAAAAGCCTGCGTGAGGTCTAAAAGAGAAACCACAGATGAGTTGGTTTAAAAATATAAACGTAGTTTATATAGCAGTTTCAAAATGTTTTTTTTTTTACTTAGGAAATACTCAACAGAAAAGCACGAATTGTGCGAACCTTCATTTGTTAGGTATTCAAATCCTAGAATATTTATAGGAATACTAGCTGTTACCCGCCTGCTTCGCTGGGTATTTCATGATGTTTTATAAATTTTTACTGCTTATATATATGTATAAATTATTGATATCTAACATTAAGAATTCGATTCTATTGAAAAATATACTTAGACCTGTAACTGTCACCTGTTGATAAATAAAAAGGGCAGAACTAATCTAATTTGTATTTTCTAAAAATCTCTAAAATTGAAGTATAGAATGATGTTTGCTCTTTCGTAACCCAAAAACGAAGTGGATTCCCGCAAAACCAATTTTCGCGGTGGATCTCTACTCCGTAAATTGAACATGCAAGCCAAATTTCAAGTCTAAATCAAACAGAAAAAAACAAAAGTTTTACTATCAATATCCCCGTAATCCCGTGTTGAGAGCCGTTTTCCAAAATAACCTCTCTTAGCGGATTTCAATTCAACAAAAGAAAAATGCAAACCAAATTTCATTATTATAGTCCTTGTAGCTCGAAAAAAGGATTTTTTTTTGTGTCAATACGTCCCAGTAACCCCTGCACCCCCCCGCAGAACTTGATTTACTTAAAATACATTCTTAGTGCATCCCTATTCAACAAAAGAAACATGCTTAAGAAATTTCAAGTATATGGGTCTAACAATTAAAAACATGAATTTTTTTCTGCAACTCCTCTTGACACCTCGCAACCATCCTTGGGGGTCAATTTTTGTTTTACTCTTTGGTAGAGGAATTATATTCCATGAAAGGAACATGCCTACCAATTTTCAAGCAGGATGATCAAATAGTTTAAAAATGGAAATATTTATCGATTACGCCTCTTAATCTCCCGAAATTAAACTTAGTAGTTGATATTCGCAAAACCCATTTTGTAGCGGTTCTTTACGAAAGGAATCTGCTTATCAAATTTCAAGACTGTACGTCTAATAGTTTAAAAATGGGGATAATTATCTATAACGCCACTTCGGTGTCTGTTTTCACAAAACCCATTTTGTAGGGGAATTGCACTCTATGAAAGGAATCTGCTTAACAAAATTTGTGCTTCCAATAAATTAAAAATGCAAAAAAAATTATCAATAACGCCCCTTGAACCCCCACACCACCTAAGGGTCTATTTTCACAAAACACATTTTGTAGTGTATCTCTATCCTATGAGAGGAATCTGCTCCCCAAATTTCAAGACTGTGCGTCTAATAGTTTAAAAATAGAAATAATTAATTATATCTGCCCTTAACCCCCCCGCAGCACCCCTTGGGGTCAATTTTCCCCAAACCCGTTTTGTAACGGATATGTACTCCATGAAAGAAACATTCCTACCAATTTTCAAGCAAGTAGGTCAAGTAGTTTAAAAACGAAAATATTTATCTATTACGCCACTTAATCCCCCGCAACGCCACTTAGAGGTCTGTTTTCACAAAACCTTCTTATAGCTGATCTCTACTCTATGAAACAAATCTATTTATCAAATATAAAGACTGTGCGTCTAATAGTTTAAAAATGGAAATAATTATCTATAACGCCCCTTAAGTCCCGCAACGCCACTTGGGGGCAATTTTCGCGAAACCCATTTTGTAGCGTATCTACCCTATGAGAGGAATCTGCTTACTAAGTTTCAAGACTGTACGTCTAATAGTTAAAAAATCGGAATTTATAACGCCCTTAAACCCCCACCCCCGCAACACCCCTTGGGGGTCAATTTTTTAAAAACCCATTTTGTAGCGGATATTTACTCCATGAAAGAAACTTACCTACCAATTTTCAAGCAGGTAGGTGAAGTAGTTTAAAAACGGATATATTTATCTATTACGCCCCTTAATCCCCCGCAACGCCACTTAGAAGTCTGTTTTCACAAAACCCGTTTTGTAACTGATCATTATTCTACGAAAGGAATCTATTTATATCAAATTTAAAGACAGTGCGTCAAATAGTTTAAAATTGAAAATAATTATCTATAACGCCCCCTAAGCCCCTGCAACGCCACTTGGTGGACGATTTTCACCAAACTCATTTTGTAGCGGATCTCTACTGTATGAAAGGAATCTGCTAACCCAATTTCAAAATTGTACATTGAGTAGTTTAAACATGGAAACAATTATTTATAACGCCCCTTGCGTTTCGTATTTCGGAAAATCCGTTCTTAGCTGATGTCTACTCTATGAAAGGAACATGTCTACCAAATTTCAAGTATGTAGGTTGAATAGTTCCAGAGATATCGTGATTAGTCAGTCAGTCAGTGAGTGAGTTGCTTTTCTCCTTTATATATATAGATTAATGTAGGCAGGCTGGTGTAGATGGCTAGTTGCTGGCTTTGTACGCCAAAGATTGCGGGTTCGACACCGGTCCAAGTCGGTGGATTTTCCTGATGCAGAAAATCTACAGTGCCCATGTCGTATGATTATGCAGCATATAAAAGCCCTTGAGTGCCTGTTTGGCTTAGGTGTTCTCGGCAAAAAAATCTATTTCTGGTACTATTTCTCATCGTCATGGTTCAGGTGCCTCACTCTGGGGAGGAAATTGGTGACAAAATTACATTGTGGCAATTGATGCATACTTATATGGTGCGGCACTAAAAAGTGATACCAGCTCTTAGGGAAAGTACTATCATAAGGAGATTTGGAAGAGAATTTTGGCTCTTTGTAGCTGATATGGGTTATATTCTTACTTTAATTTTTTTTCAATCCTTTTCCTTCGAGCATTTTTTAATCATCCTTAATTTTTTCAAATTCTTTTTTATTTTAAGTTTCGGGTTTCAAGATTGCTGTTGATAGATTTATGTAACAAATTAAATTCTGTATTAACTTGTAGCTTAGAACTAATGAGTACTTTTAAGTTATTTTTCTGTGGTAGGAACATATGATTTATAACAATTTCGTTAATTTTTTTATTAACTAAAATACATTCAACTGAACATACCAATACCAGAAGTCATTTGTATCTGAAAATTCATTGTTGTATACAAATATTTTGTAAAAAATCTCGTCGTGTATCAGAAATCTCTTTTATTTGTACAATATTTTTGAAAATTAAAGAAATGCTACTCAAGTTTGTGATATCCAAGCTCTAATTTTCGGGTTGGTTGTGTGGCCGCGGTAACCTAGTGGTCAAGGTAACGGATTCGTGGCCTGCGTGTCATGAGCTCGAGCTCAGTACCGCTGAACACCGTCCGTGTAGGGGAGCGATGCATGTTAAATCTGTCGAGAGCTCAAACATTCTCCCGTTGGTGTGGTAGTTAAGAGAGGGGTGATAGCTCAGGTGTTGTCCTCGTTACTTGACCAAGGTTCAGAATGACGAGGTTCGTCACCAAAAGCCCTCAAATAGCTGAATAATTCGACGTAAACATTCACTCACTCAGGTTGGTTATGTAGCTCTAAATCCTACTTGGGTAAGCTCGTCCACCTTTAGGTGAAAAAAAAGTGGTGATGGTTCTAAAATACAGCGATGATTTTGGAAAGTGTCCTAACTGCTATAAAAAGCAATGCCAATGGTGTCTGTGAAACAAATCGGTGATTAAGACAGGAAGTCTGTGATATCATGCAATTTTTATGCATAACTTAAAGTGCATAATTTTTATGACAATTTTTCGTCAGTTAAAGGAATTAAAAGATAAACCTTTAAATTAAGTGACAAAAATAATAGGGATATGTGAGGAACCTAATACTGACGGATTAGGCCCCAAATATGGAACACTACTATGGATTCAAATACGAGAAAAAAAGCTACAACTGATTCTGTGACGTCGCTTCTTAGCCAACTGTCTGTTACCTATCTTTTATCTTCCGGCACCTCGGGTGAAAAGGCACACAATATGAGATCTTTCCACAAAGTGGGCGATAAAAAGACACGCTTGTGTCAATTGCTAAGTCCATTCTTTTATTCTATTTAACATGTGGCCGTGTTGCATATGAGTGGAAATGCTAGAAACTGTGCTTGTGTGGGTGAGGACCCATCCATATGCCTTTTGACATGTGGCGATTAAACGGTCGTGGTCCAGACGAAACTTTATTCCTAAACTAATGGTGTTTAGGAAAGAGTCTGAAGGTGCCATGCGCAAGTCTATGTTCTTTCCAATCAGGGATTGAAGGGGCATGAGAGAGTCCTGTTAAAACCCCCAGTTCATCGACCCTTTGGCGATGATTCTTTGCACCAGAAAAATGTTGTAACCCTCCCCCCTTGTTTTTGTAAAAAATGTTTTGTTTACTAGATATATGAACCCCTTTGAAGCGAGTGGCTGGTGCTATAACCAGCTCCAAACCAATTTAACAATTGGTAATTTATGGATTATTAAAGTTTTGTTATTAACTTTAATTGAATTATTATTGGAGATGAATTTATTGACTAATTAAAACGAACCTGCAAAAAAACCGAAGAAAGCCTGATTGTACAAGTCCCACCCAGAAGGTTTAAAGAGACGGATTAGAAAGTAAGGAAACCTCTGACAGCAACCAAGAGTGAATATTAACATCACCCTGTTCACTACAAGAGGGCTTTTGGTGACGAACTTCGTAATTTTGAACTCTTACGAATAATAATTGCAAGCAAAGGAATAATTTTACTTAAGTTGTGTGATCCTTCTAGCAACTTAGAAATTTAAGCAAACCTAGGATCACTCAGTTACGATTCTAATACGACTCAGCAGAAGACGATAATTCGAAACCTCCTGCTCTTGATCGACGAGTCCTGCTTCCACAAGACCCAATGTATAAAAGGATTGATATAGATGTTTTGCCAGATAGCTAAACCCACCTTTTCCAAAAAAAGAGGTACTAGCTTAGGAGTCAATCTCGTCAACTAATCATGGCACACAATTATAATAAATATTGACTGTGGTTTGAAAGCTTTTGTGTCGAGCAGAGACAGACAGCTGGAAACATTCTCTAAGTCACAATGCTTCCTATCCCTTTAAGCAAAGATAATTTTAACAATCACATTAATTTCCAATTTAATTAGATTAACAAAATGCTATTTCATCGTCTAAAACCACTTTTTGCTCTTAAGTAAATAAAAATGTTTTAACATTTCACTATATAAAATACATTTATTCAATTTTTTTAAAGAAAAACCATAGATTCACTAGCTTTATAGGAGACCTATCTTTGGCATTGTTTGAGAATATGTTCTGAACATAACCAATAAAAGATCCTAAGAGAAATACATATGTTTTAAAATCTTAGTGTATAAAAGTAAGATTTCAGATTTATATATATAACTATATATTCTAAATTTTTTTAAAAAAAACCGTTTTTAGATGGGCATTCCCTACTCAAAATAAAGGAAATGAAATTGTGCATAAGGTTCAAATTCTAATGCTCCAATCATTTCAGTTTTCAAAGTCTTTTCTATTATCCTTACATTAATCAGATTGTTGAGTTTAAAAAATGCAAAAAGCAGCGACAAACATTTATAAATAAAATTTGTTTTTTAAAAAAATAATTTGTGTTCGTAACAATATTTGCATTGTGCTCATTTCATTTTTCAATGTTATTAGCATTAATTTTATTATTTTTACATAAAATTTAAGATTCTTTTATATTGTGAATTTTGGAATATTACTAATATATCAGAAAGTCATTTATACAAAAGGATGGGTTATAAATTTTTAATTATAAATTAATAAATAATTATAAATTATTTATACTTGAAAACAGTTGCCTATCAAATGATAATATTTTTTTAAATTTTATATAACTCACCTTACACAAACAAAAAAAGTTTCACAATAACAATTAAAAAAATAAGGACCACTAACGAATATATAAAAAATATTCAATTTCTTTATTCAATGTAAAATCAATGTCATTGTTTAGAACAGAAACAAAATGCCAAAACTTCTTAATTCAAAAACATTCACCTCTCTCCATTGATATTTTAATTAAAAGTGGTTTTTATAGCAGTAAAACATTTTACAGTAACAAATTAAATTTTAGAATTACTTCAACTCATAAATCATCTCCCTTATTAAATATGCATTGAATTGAGTTTAATGTTGATGCCCACATTTTATGATATATATATTTCATATCCATTTCAAAATATCAAATTAAAAATTTTATTCTTTTTAATATATTAAATACAAATAACATTGGATTCAGATGAACTTATATTATTTTGAGAAAAGATGTGTTTTTGATGATTTCTTGATTTGGGCATGATTAAAAAATACTTATAACAATTGCCATAAAAATTAATTTCATAATCAAAAGAAAAATTAAGGATTTCTAAGATTCCTGAACTAGATGCTGATAAAATGAATGTCTAAATTCCTTTATGTATATTTGCACAAATTTAAACAAATAAATTGACAAATCAAAATAAAAGAAAATATTTATTTATTCACTAAATTGAATGAAGATAACCAGTCATTATGGAAATCATACTTCATAAAATTTTCCAGTTCTCCAAGATATTTTATTTCTAAAATTGTTTAATTTTTCATGTATTTACTGCTCTTTCTTGATCTTCTCTCACATCATTATCACAATATTCTTTCTTTTCTACCTTTTCTTTTCGAATATATAGAGGTTGAGAAAGTCCTCGAACTACTTCACTCGTGACACGGACAGATGCTATATCGGAGCCAGGAATTTCAAACATTGCTTCTAATAAAATGTTTTCCTAAGAAACAAAACAAAAACAATCTTTAAGTAATTTCTTTCCAATTATAAGCAACCTTGTTTTAATTCTTACAATTTTTACTAAGAAAGCATTGCAATAAACAGCAAGTTACAATTGCTTACTTTATGATTGAAATGTAAAGTATTCATAAGAGAAAAATCAAAAAGAAACTTGAAAGGTAAACATTCAATAACTGAACAAATAGAGAGAAAGATACTACTATTTTTTGAGGAAAATCTAAAAGTAAATGTCAGACAGAAAATAAAAAACAAAACAGAAAATTTTTTCTAATTTCTTGACAAGAAAAAAAAAAGAAAATTATTGCTCAGAAAATACATTAAATATCCCAAAAGCTTGTTGTGTGTTTACTTCCTTAACCCATAGAACACTCCAGTAAGGATCAGATTAACATCACTGTTTCAAAAGTATGTCTTTTTTAAATCAAAAAATTCTTTAAAATTTAACTACACTATGTAACAGTTTTTTCCTCTCTTGTTCCTTGTTATTTTCTATAATTATGTGCGTTTTGAAAGTATATAAAAAGGCTAATTTATCATAAATTTTATTTTTGCAACAGGGACTTGGATATTTGAGAATTTTCTTAAAAAATACATATTTTCCCAATACTAATAAGTAAGGTTTCATATTACCATTCGTCACAAATACTAGTCTTTCTTACAACAGAAACGGACAGGTCTTAGCATTCTGCTAATAATACAATGAAAAACATATATCCTAAAGGCCATAAATTTAGATCTAGCTGTCTAACTGAATACTCATTTGGAATGGTATCAAGAGGTAGTAAATACATAGCAGATGAACTTTGGTATGCTTGGTTTTTTTGGTTTGGTGATTGGCCAGTTTATTAAAAAAAAAAGTTAAATAAAAAAAGAGAGATAATTTTAAAAAGCATCTAATAAAATGTGTGAAATCTATAGAGAAGATTTAGGGACATCTGTTGAAAAGATCCAGACAAAATGCAAGTACTTCATTTCATTTGCAAAAACTTAGGGGGGAGGGGAAACAGAACCCTATATGGAAGTTAAGATGGAAATTAAAATATTATTGAACAATATAATGTACTAGTGTATAGTAAGTGTAAAAATATGTGCCTAGATTAATATAGAAATACATACCAATTGCATATTTTAGACCTTTCTATGGTTGGTGCATATGAATTCATACAAATATTGAATTAAAAACCCATTCAAAGCTACTTTAATTTCATCATAGCTCTTGATCTTACCAAGACAATTACAAACTCTTGACATTCAAGCTTAAGTGGTGAATTTTATAGGATGAAAGTGTACAAATCCCAAATCTGGGGAAGCATCAATGTTTTCCAGGATGGGCTTTGTTTCTGCTACAATGTAACTGGTCTTTTGAAGCAATTGAAATTGAACTATAGTCCAAATGTGAGTATCATTTCTTTATTGAGAGTTCCTCCAGAAGTCTTAAGCTCATGCCAATTCACAATGGAAAATGCACATCCATTTCTACCATTGGCTCACTCAATCCATCTCAGAGAGAATTATAACAGCATATTGGGAATGTGGTGAATTATGACGAAAATGTATGAGAAATAATTGATTTTTTTCAGTCATCAGATTTCCAACAGGTGTATAAAAATGTGGTTTTACCAACTTCCTTTGTTATCCTTGCCTTTGGGAAAGGAGAGACAACAAAGGGCACTACAACACATAGAATTGACTATATAGGACTGAGTTGTTTATTGGAAAAAACAATACCTAGGAGTCACTGGTAAATCCCCAGAAGATACTAATGTCTCCATTCCATATTATCTAGGGTTTCACTAAACAGTTTGTCAAGGCCCCAGATAAGAAGTCTTCAGGACTTTTCTCCTAAACTGCCTAAGGTAAAGGTCAAACCAGTATCTTCACTGACCCACAGATAAAGCAATTCTTTGTATGCAAAGAATTTCCCAAACTGCTTGTACAATTCTGTAAGAATTAAAAAAAAAAACAGCTTGGAAGAGCTTTGTCTTAGAGGTTAAATGAGCTTTAATAAGACTGAAACTATGCAGAACTGGTTAAAATTCTGGCAAAGAATTTGAGCAAAATAAGAGTGCAGAGTGTCCTTGAAAGCTCGTGTCCTCAATGTTCATCTAGAAAAATTTAGGAGTAACATAAGAGCACACTTAAAGGAACAAGGTGAACATTTCCATCAAAATATAAGACAGATTTTCAAGTTGCTACTAAGACCAGTATAACAAGAACATATTATATTTGGAGGCTGATTCATGAAATTAATTTACAAAATAAAAGTCAAAAACCAGTGGTGTAATGTAAACCCCTGCGTTCACTTTTTCCAGGATTCTAGGGGGCTCAAAGAGCCTATGTCCTGTTATGGTTTTCCACTAAGTAATTTTTAAGATCTGGCTTGGGGCTCAAAACCAGACTTTGGGGGGGGGGGGGGCTTAATTCTCTCAGTTATGCCACTGTCAAAAACATTCAATTAAAAATATTTTGCAAATTTATATATGGTACATTCCCCCCCCGTAATTGTAGCATAAATATATGACAATTTTTCTACTTATGTGTTTGTCGTTTATTTCATGTGAATGAAAAAGCACAAATTGATTGATTTTCACAAGTAAACTGTGTAAAATTCAAAATAACACTATCCTGGTTACAACAAAACAGTTTTAGGGTAATAATAGCCATCTTCTGCAGTTTTCAGACAAAAGTCAAAAGAAAATACTAACTACCCAGAAACAAAAGTAAGATTATATAGCACTCTTCCTAATTTAAGATTGCTCCCCTCTTCATTCGAACAATTTCTAAAAAAAATCTCAAAAGTATTTCACCCTAATAGGATTAAAAAAATTATATGGCATAAAAAAATAATAAAAAGATGGGATAAAAGTACCATATTTACCAAATTAAAGGAATTTCTTAATACTTATTTAAGAAAGAGAAAAGAAATTCAAATTAAGAGTTAAAAGTGGATCCTTCTCTTATTTTTCAAAAACTTTAAGTAAATTTTTTATAATCGTTTTAAATAAAATTTAGGTAAAAAAAAAATACTGATTGATTTTTTGAGTAAAAGCAATATTCATGTATTTATAGCAAATTAGTTTCATAATATTTAGATTGAACTACCAAAGTTCAATAATTGAAAAAAGGTGAGCACATTTTCTATAGTAAAAAAATACCATTATTGCTCTTAAGCCTCGAGCTCCAGTTTTCCTTTCCATAGCTGAATTAGCAATAGTTTGTAAAGCATCTTCCGTGAAAGCAAGTTCAACCTATTTATGAAGGGAAAAAAAAGGTAACTTAATACTTCATTTTCCCTATTTTTGTAACAATCATAACATATAAATTTTAAACTTGTTTTTTCTTTTAAAAAAGGTTATTATCTACTTATTATTCAGTTCATATTTACTTTTCTAACTCGAAAAAAGAAATTCATAGCAATTTATAAAACAAATTTGGAAAACCATTATTGTAATTTTATGATTAATAAATTGGGGAAAATCTTTATTCCGAACCAACACTTTTACTTTGATAACACAATAGTTATTAGATCAGAAAATGATGATTGTTTATTACTGTCAAAACACAATTATTACCAGGTTATTATTATACAATTGGAATATCCATGTATAAAACAATAAATTTGTTTAAAATTTGTCAAAAGCATTTGCAAGGTTTCTCAGCATTATAAAAAGCTAGAAAAAAATATTGATCAAAATGATCAAAGTTAACTATATACACTCATGGACAAAAAAATTAGAGCACCAAGAAGGAATCGTCAAAATGAAACGAAATTTTACATACATAATGACTACTTTGAAATAAGTAAATGATTAGAAAATAAAGAAAAAGGATAATTTATTTCAGAGAAAAAGACAAAAGAACGGAGGATTTAATACCCTGTTGAACCCCTTCTAGTGCGAATACACGATGCGATACGATCGGGCATTGAGGCATACAAGTTCTGTAGGATGTCTTGCGACATTTCGTTCCATATTTGCTGTAACCTTGCTTCTAGTTCGTTCAAACTTGTGGGATGCCCAACTCGCCATCCCAAATGATCCCAGATATGCTCCATTGGAGACAAATCTGGGGATCGGGCAGGTTAAGAAAGGGTAGTAACAGTGTGGAGACAGTCTTGTGGCACCTTTGCCGTGACAACTGTCTTGTTGAAAAATAACTCCTGGTGGCCGTTGCAGGATGTCATGGAGTTACCGCTGAGCTGTCATGGTGCCACAGATCAATACTAGAGTTGACCATATATAGTAGGCAATGGCACCCCATACCAGCACACCAACTGTGGGAGCAGTGTGTCGCTGTAAAGCAAAGGCAGGATTGAGGCGTTCACCATGGGATCTCCACACACGAACACAATTTTCATCACTGTTGAGATTGAATCTGGATTCGTCGCTAAAGACGACCTGGTTCCATTCCGCTGCAGTCCAGTTTCGTCGTGCACTGCAACACTCCAAACGGAGGTGTCGACGGGTGGGCATCAAGGGCAGCACACGTAATGGGCGCAGCGATCCCAAATGTCCTTCAGCCAGGCGCCTTCGTATGGTTTGAGAAGACACAGGAGCCCTAGTGAAGGTGTTTCCTGTGCCTGGATGGCGGCTGATGAAGCAGTTGGCTGTATGCGTGCATTTCTTACCATGTGGCAGTCTTCTCGATGACTGGTCTGTCGGAGGGATCTTGAGCCTGGTCTTCGTGTAAATGACATCTCTCGGATCCACTGGTCCCAACACCTCCTCACAACACAATCAAAGCGACCTAATTGATGAGCTATTCACCTAGCTGACCACCCAGCTTCCATCATGCCGATGATTCTCACCCTCTCAAACTACGACATCTGCTCATATTGTCTTCGAAAATGGTGTAATGGCATGTCTACCTCAGTGCTTCCTTTGTAAACGATTCAGCACACTCAAACAAGCTTTGGTTACCTGTTTTATACTCCATGGAGAACGATGTTAAACACCCTCTACCGGCTATACATAATGCGCAATCACACTGCATTTCTAATCATTTGCATATCTCCCCAACATGTCCCTTCATGCCAAGTTTTGTTACGATCCGCAATTATTTCTTGGTGCACTAATTTTTTTGTCCATGAGTGTATATAATAAGAACCAATATATCAACATAGAATATGTTCATTGGAAACCTAGTCTGTTAAAAACAAATAAAAACAGTACTGAATTTTCATTATACGTAATATTTGATGATAAAAATATAATTTTTTGAAATAAAATTAAAATGCTTATAAAAAGTAAGCTTCCTGAAAAATAAAATTTATAAATTGATGAGTTATTTCAAAATACACATAGAGATTTTAAAAATTTCCAAAAATAGTATCAAATTAAAAGTATTACAATAACAGGAAATACTTTGTGTCACATAGTTCTAAAAATGTTTAAATTAGTTTCTGGTCTTCGCTACCATCTTGTCACATTTTGTAAAAAAAAATTCTGCTACATACTTTTTTTTCCCAATGAATTGGGATTTACTTTACACATACTACTGAAATGTATTATTTTTTATAAATAATATATGTATGACATTAAGTTTTTAGAAAAGCCAAACACAGCTTTCTGGTAGAGTTTGAATATATTCTTCTGATAGATAATACTTTCATGCTAATAATAAATAAAAATAATCATTGATCAAAAAATGTGTAATCAACACTAATTGTATAAATTACTATAAATTTACAAAAAAAAACATTTTTATCTAATGAATTAACTTATTTTTACATTAAAAAATTTACATACTTTGTCCATTGTAAAAAGCATCTTGAACTGTGGAACTAAAGCATTTTTAGGCTCTGTCAAAATTTGTACAAGCATTTTTTCATCCAAACTATGTAGAGGCACAACAACAGGAAAACGTCCAACAAATTCTGGAATCATACCAAATTCAATGAGATCTCGAGACTCTACATAACGTAACAATGCATCTTTCTCAGCATTATCTTCAGCAGCAGTACTTATTGAAGTAAAATTAGCTATATCAGCTGCTGAAGCTGCTCTTCTGCCAGGAGATTCTGAAACTGGTGCACCAAATCCAAGATACTATGAAGAAATAAAACATAGAGCCTTTATAAGTTTGGGGGAAACACAGAATAAATTTATTTTTAAGTGTCCTCCATCATTGGGAAAGCAATGAGCTGCCAGTTAAATGATAAGATATATCAGATTAAATATTCCAACATACATATACCACATTAATGCTCAATCTCTGAAAGGTTTTACAAATGATCTGAATGATTTTTAATACAAAAATTTATATATTCATATATTTTATGTTAATACACATAACCAAGCCAGTTTTAATTCAAGTTACATTTTAAAAACACTTTTTTAATCACTTTCAGCACAGATTTATAACTTTAAATACTATCCACAAACTAAAAATTTAGAACTAAATTTTGAAATGCTTATTCACAAGTCCTTTTTTCAAAAGACCAATAACAACTTTTTGAAATATCACATAGAGAGAATAAATAAAACCCCATACATCAAATAAAAAGATAATAAAGGAATGAAAAAATTGTATTTTGCATTAGATTTGTATTTGCACTTGTTTCTTTTTATGTACAATACAAAATAATTTTATAATTGCTAAGTCTTTTATACTGCACAGCAACAAAATAAAAATCACTCATTTTTATTTTTAGAAAAATTAGGATACATGTTTTTTTTTTAATTTCAAAGCACAGTGCATAATAAAATGATACAATTCTACAAATCAGTAAAAAAAAATTTTTTTTAAAAATATGATAGTTGAACTAAATGAAAAACAAGATATCTTTTGTTGCTCAGAAAATTTAACCAGATTTAACTAAGTGTAAAAAAATCATTTTTTTTCCATCTAACCTCCACCCAAATTTCTTTACTCTCATTTGTTTTTTCATTTCATTCATTTTACATTAAACGAATTAACATTTATATACTTTATTTAATGTTGCTTTTGCTTAATATACAAGAATAGATTGCAAGAGCTGAATATTCTTTCAAATAAAAAAAATGTTTCAATATTAACTTAAATAAGTGTGATTTTAAAGCATTGACATGTTTTTGTCATCCTGTATGTTTAAAATTTAAAGACATTTAGTAAGTATGCAATTTATCACTTGAAAATATTTTGAACCCCATTTGACTTTAAGTATAGAATTAAAATGTGAAACAAATTACAAACTAGGAAAAATAGAAAGATTCAAATAGAAATAAATAAATATAAAAAAAATGCTATTTTCCATAGGATAGTGATGAATATTGGAGATATTTGTTACTTGACAATTATAAGTTTTTAAAAAATTTGCTTTGAAAATAGTTGTTTTCTGCTATACAAAACTTGAAAATATCAATATAATCTTAAGAAAATACAAAACCCACTTATATAAAAATTGTTTAAAGTGACAAAATTAGTCAAATCATGATATTACATTCAGTATGCTGTTCATCTGACAAATGTACAGAAAGCAGTATATTTTAATAAACAGCTAACTTTTCTTTGAATTAAACTTTTATACATACAATACATGCTTATTGCTTTGATGATTTTTATATGCTATAAAATCCAGTGTATAATGTGCACTTTGAACACAAAAATCAAGAATGAAATTTACGGGTGCACATTATACACAGGATATAAAAATAATAGCTTCAAAAACAAAAAATTGGACTCTTATATAGATTGGAATAATATTTATAAAATAAATGACATACTGAACTTAAATGGTTGCAGTTTTAGAAGTGTATTATATTTTCAAAACCTCTGGGATAATACCACAAATAAATTACTTCAAAACATAAGAGCATTGTAAAAATACATTTCAGGTTCCTTCATAAAAAAAAGGGGGGGGGGAGGTTTTACACAGTGAATATACCTATAAATTAAAAAATGTAGCTTGAAAGTACAGGAGAGTGCATTATACACCAGATTTTATAGTACTTTAATGCAAACTGTACATTTTAAACATTTTATATTTAAGAGAAAAAAATACAAATTTATTGAATGCTTTTAAAATTTGAGAGTATAACATAAAAAAGTTATGTGCAAAAGCAACACAAACATGCATGAAAATCAGGATTTTAGGAAAACGCTTTTAATTATTTTTTATTTCAAAAGACATTACATGATTTGAATTATGATCTTGATAAAATATACTGAAAGTCACATAACTTTATAGAAAATTGAATAGATTTGCCTTAATATGTGATTAGGATTAGAAGAAAATTGAGTTTTTAGCTGCAATATAAATCTGCTAATGCGCTTTTGATTATGCCAAAATGAAAGACCTTTAAACCATCGTAATATAGTTGAAAACAAATGGAAAACTTAAACTTTAAATAGAACAATAAATAATTACAAAATGAATTAATTTAAAAATAAAAATAATTTTATTGGTAAAATTCTTAATTTCATTTTTACATTAAATATAATATATTTTTTTAGCTCTTAGCTAAAAAACTCTTTAATGAAAATAATAATCAGAACAATAAGATTTATTATTTTATCTTTACATTGTTGAATAAAAAAAAATATCTTCAAGTAGATTCAAGAGAAAATTATTTTCAATCTAGAAATTATATATTTGTTTACTCCACCTTTTCATTTTTTCTTCTGCTGACTATTCTGTCAAGGCCATTGAAAGCTCCAGATGCAACAAAAAGTATATTTGTAGTATCTACAACAACAGTTTCTCCTCTCAATTTTCTTGAATTTCTTTCTGGAACATTAACTAAAGCTCCTTCCAGCATTTTTAACATACCCTAGAAATACAAAATATTTAAGTATTTCTCTTTAAAAAAAGTAAATACAATACTTTACAATGTATTAAGAAACAATAAATATAAAAAGACAATTGTCAAGTTTTAAAAAGTATTGAAAGAATAGTATTAGAAGTTTTAGTAAGCTCCCACATATGTGCCTTTATTAAAAATTTATATAAATATAAGCAAAAATTTTTCCTTTAAAATTTTCTTTTGGAGGATTTTATTTAGTTTGATATTCTTGAACCCTCCAAGACATTGTGTGATAATTACTTCCTTTAGTTTACCCATCTAATGGAAAATACAATTTTAACCACAACTTTAACCATTTACCATTTTAACCAACAAAACTGCCATGTTGACACATTTCAAAATAAGATGATGTAACATCACATCAGCCATCCTTTCTGACCAATCAGCGTATTAAACACTGGAAATGATGATTATCAAAGATTCTGCCTTTTTTTAGTAGGAAAAGATATAAAAGCTGAGATCTCTGGAACATAACAATAATATTTTTGCCCATTGGCCATGTGTGTTTGTGTTGCTTTCTGCTTTTGCCTCATAAATAAAATTTAGGAGTTAAATACATAAATTGCTTCTTCAATTAAACAACAGCAACCAGATAAAGATGTCCCAGTAACAAGTTTGATGCAAGTGACATCGTTACATATATATAACATTATTAATAAAGTACTTAAAATGAATTAGAGAAGTTTGATAGTTAACCCTTTAACGCGCAGTGGTATCTCTCTGAAACCACCATTTTCTAAAAAATATCTCTAAACGCACAATGGTATTTCAATGAAACCATTGATCCTAAACATATCTTTTAACTCTTATAAAAGACACTAGATGTCAGCACGAGACAGAAAACTCTTATTTCTGTGAGAAAAATGCATCATTTTAAAAGCCTTTTTTAACCACTTTCAAAAAGATTTTTTTTAGCAAATAAAAATAGACAAAAATTCAAAGTAAGGTATGTACATTTTTGCTGCATATGCTGTTCATAGCATAACTAATTTTTAGTATGATAAATAATGAAAAGAAGCGCCTTATATAAAGATATTTTTGGGTGGTTTCAGACTGATACCACCGCGCACCTAGAACATGAAAATTGTTTCTTCTCCGGCTTATAGCACGCACACGTGAGAGATTTAGCCCTTTTTTTTCTTTCCTTTGACTCAGGCAGTGAAGTAACTAATAATTTATGGGGGGTTTGCCACTGATTTGGGGGAGGGGTTTATTATTTCAGTATTACTGCATGTTTTAATAATAAAGAAACAATGAAAAAAACTTTACTGGCTATTGAAGTTGATTTCAATTGCTTATAGTTATATTTTGTATTATTTAATATTTAAAAAGTAATTCTAATATTTAATATTGCATATTTTAGTAAATTTATTACAAAATATATAAAGAATATACTTACAAATCTGACGCAAATCATATATTGTTCATCCGAGAATTATGTCGTAGGTGCGCGGTGGTACTTCTATGAAACCCCCCCCCCGGGGGGGGGGAATGTACTCTAATTTTTTGTAAAGGTATTTTCTCTGTTCTTAGGTTCCATACATTGCATTTATAATTTTATTTTGAAAAATTCAGCGAATTTATTTTTCCGCGCTTCAAAGGGTTAAAAGATAAAATTAGAATAAAAAATTAAAATTAATACACTTAAGTCACTGTAATTTTTTTTACACATGGTCAATACTACAAATGAATATATAGACAATTATATAAATCAACAATATATGAATTCAAAATAAAATAATATATATATTATTTTCATGATCTACTACAAGCATAAGTTACTTATGAAAGTATTTTTTCATATGATAGTTAAGGAGCAATTGAAAAATCATATTCATATTACAAATTAATAACTTCCAAAGAATAAAATTATTTTTATACAGTTTTAAAAAAATAATACAAGTTCTCAAATAAATATTTGAAAATAAATTTCAAATGTTTATGAATTTATAATAGTATTAAAAGAGGCAAAATGAAAACCTACATATTTACAAAAAAATTCAAGGAAAATTGCACACATATCAATGATATCAAAGCATTTTTTAAGAAATTTTAAGAACATTAATTTTTCTGATAAAAGTAGTTTAATTTTCTGTGACATACCTGTTGCACCCCTTCACCACCAACATCACGTAATTGATGAATACCAGGAACAGCACCAATTTTGTCAACCTCATCCAAAAATACAATACCTGAAATTAAAAGTGGTCATTATTAAATAGATTTCCCCCTTTGAGTGAATTTTTAAATATTCTACAATTTACTTTTAATCCCATAACTATTAAATTCAACAAATGATGTTTTTATATATTTATGAGTACACATGCAAGATGTTTCTAGAATTATTAAAAATGTTAATTGTTCTTAAAACACATTAAAAATAGTACAACCAAGAAAAAAAATCAGAATTTAAGATTAAAAAATATTTAAGCATTTCTCATTACGCTGAATATGATAAAAGAATGTGAAATACGATTAAAGAAAAGAAAGAAAATCTGAACCTTGTTGAGCTTTATCAATGTTATAATTAGCATCTTGAAGTAGCTTGGCAATGACAGATTCAATATCTTCACCAACATAACCTGCTTGAGTTAAAGTTGTACAATCACATATGGCAAAAGGTACATCCAAACAGCGAGCAATGGTTTGAGCAAGTAAAGTTTTACCTATAGAATTTTAAATTTGTTAAATGAAAAAGAAAAATTCTTACAAAATAAGTAACAAAATACAACACACACACAAAGCATACATAAAAAAGATATTACTTTAAAGGCATGTTATGCAAGTAATTAACATTAATAATACCAAGTGACAAAAGGAAAAGTAAATGAAAATACCATAAATTTTACATTTTCAATTTTAATGATTGTTATTTGTAAAAGAAATTTCTCATACCTCAACTTTAGTATAACTTAACTTTCATTACAAATACAAAAATAACTTTTTGGTGTTTCTATCCATATTGATTATTTGAAGATTATTGATCATAACGAGAAATTCCCATGCATTTAATAACAATTCTCATTAATAAGAAAATTAATGCACAAATAAATTCTTATATAATTATTTATATTATAATTTATTCGATTGGTAGCACTAGTATGATGTTAAACAGTGAATAAAAAGAATAGCAAAAAAGAGTACTCTACATCTAACTTCAGATCTTTATTTTTTCTAGGAATTTTAATAAATCGACCAACTTGAAGATATAAAACAGTACTTCAGCCCTTGTTATATTTGACCGAACATGCTCCTGGAAAAAACAATCAAATTTTGAGCAAAAATTACTTGAATTCTTATTTGTAACATGCTTTAGAGTTTTAACTTGATGGACAACATATCAGCCACTATGCAAAACAAATATGCGAGTTTGACATACACCACAATATGTATATTTCCCCCCTTTTTGGGATGTGGTAATACAATAAAATTTCCTTTTTATAATGTTCTTTATACTTATTTCTTGGCAGGTACATTCTGGTATACATACATAATAATCCTTTGGTCACTTCATGCATTCAAAAATTTGAAACTTTTTTTTTCACATTGAAGATCAAGTTTCTTCAATTGTTTTGTCCCTTCTATATAGAGTATTGCTCCGAAATTTGTAATATGTTTCATAAATGAATTTTTACCTCCACAAATTTCAAAGGGTATCTTTATTTGTTTATTGAGATACATCCGATATCAATTATATTGAGAAAATAGTATTTTCTCTTTAAAATAATTTTTGAAAAAGGAACTATCACGTAAAAATGCTTTTATGGCATCTACAACTGCGTACTGAATCATTCTCTATTACATTTTGTTTTGGTAAATTATTTCACCATGGATGTCAAGTCCTCTAAGCTGTTATCATATAGAACTTATGTTAAAATTCTCTTTTATAATATTAAATATCTTTTCACCTACTAAACACATTTTCAACATCTCTGTTAAGTATTGAGTACATGGGTTTTATTTTTTAGAGAAAAAGTTCTCACTTCACAGGAATAGTTTATCTCTCTAAATATTAAAGGCAGTGGGCCACCTAAATCTATATGCACTAACTAATATCTTTTGACCAAATTTTAGCTACAGCTTTAAAATGACACTACTAATTTTGGCTAACCATCAACTTCTACATGCTAAGACTTTCTGTTTACAAAGGAGCAAGCATTTAATACAGCTTTTCTATGTTCACTATATATTTTACATATGCTTTTAAGGTATCTAAACTAATAATAATGGCTTCTCTTTCCTTTGACATTATTTATCATTGGGGTAATTTGGAAAATCGAAATATAAGCCTAGCTTTTACCTAACTATAAGGATTTCTTGACTGTGGCTTTTCTAATTAAACTGTGCATTTTGAGAATTTTTTTAAAGCAAATTTAATGGTTTATATTGAAAAGTTATGTATATTATTATTTTTCAAATTATTATTCATTATCGGCCATTATTTCCCCCCATCTTTTTTGGCAGCATGCAGATTCCATGCTGAAAGAAAAACTCATCTTTTTGATGCTATTCATCAATTGATCTAGATTAGAAATTCTATTTAGTTAGACAATGTTCAATGGATTGGAGCAAATAATCTGGATAGAGCAATTTCTGGTGAATATGGCAGGTGGGGTAAAATATTTCCCTTTGGTGTTTCCAGGTATTATTTTATTGTATGAACAACACTAGATTGAGCATTGTTATGCTGAAAAATTACCTTATTGTGTAATTGCTAAAAAAAAAAATGCCTTTCTTTCAATCCACGGTTCAAAGGTACCTGGAGTAGTTTTAGTAAAGTTCACCAGATATGGTTTTATATGATTAAAACAGTTCATAGTATACAACAGTAAGCAGCTGGTTCCAGCAAATACAAAGCATGAGCTTTAAACGATCAATACCAGGTGTATGCATATCAAATGAGATGATTGCTAACAGATGTCGCCACGGATATATGCAAACAATACGAAACCGTGACATATGATTTTTTTATAGTTTGACCTTTGATACCCATGTTTAGTTTACAATTTGGACAAGTTTCAGTGTGCATTGTACTTTTTTTACTGTGTTGAAAATGTCGAATTTTATGCCTTCCGACCACGATTTGCGGACAGCATTAATTTTTTGTTACCATCTGAAGAAAAATGCTGCCGAATCGCATCAAATGCTTGTAGAAGCATACTGTGGCAACGCTCTGAGCCGTGCGCAGTGCTACAGGTGGTTTGAAAAGTTTCAAAATGGTGATTTTGATGCGAGAAACGAGGAGCGTGGCAGACCAGCAAAAAAATTTGAAGATGCTGAATTGCAAGCATTACTCGATGAAGATGATGGCCAAATGCAAGAACATCTTGCAAAACAATTGGATGTTGACCAGAGCACTGTTTCCCGTCGTCTCAAGCAATGTGCAAGATAATAAAGGTCGGTAGATGGGTACCACATGAGCTAACGGACCATCAACAGAAAAACCGAAAAATCATGTGCGAAATGTTGCTTGCCCGCTACAAACACAAGTCATATCTCCATCGTATTGTGACTGGTGATGAAAAATTGATTTATTTTGAGAATCCCAAGCATAATCGATCATATGTTGACCCCGGACAGCCGTCCAAATCGACCGCAAGACAATGCTGTGTATTTTCTGGGATCAGGAGGGACCAATCTGTTATGAGCTTCTCAAACCCGGCAAAAGCGTTAATACTGATCGCTACAAGCAACAATTACTTAATTTGAACGATGCTATACTCGAAAAATGTGAGCAATACAAGAATGAAATCACTGAAGCAGTTTCGTAAGGTTGAGAGAATTTCTTTAGGAAGGATAGCTACACAATTTCATTAGTATTGAATGTCCTCGGGTCTCTTGTATTGTTTAGCAGCAGTATGAGCCCCAGACAATTTTCCTTCAAGAATAGTAGGATTTTCATTCCAGAAAGGTTTATAGGTAAATTGCTTGTTAAATTGCTTTCGTGATACCAAAAATATTAGTAAATTCAGAAAAGGTGCTATCAATATTATCACCTACTTCACAGAAACCAGGAATAGATTCAAGTAGGTAGAGTGAAGGAATTCCAATTGGATTTAGTCAAGTTCCATCTGTGCAATGGAATTTCTTAGTGGATTCCTATAAGTGAAATTAAAAGTAGTAACAATCATGCGGTGACCAGACCCAGGATTGTAAATTACTTCTCTCTCAGCAACATTGGAAATGGTCTTCAGAGGTCAAAGTCAAATCTGGATTTGTACTACTGCCTTTATAGTACAGATAGGTTGGGTGAGTGAGTGATTTTGGGGTTTATTGGCGCAAGAGCCGATTTCGGCTATACTGCACCAAACATTTGTTTTAATATATGTGGTCTAGACGGGAAGAGAAAGAAAGAATGAATTGAATGACAAGAAAGAGGGTCGAAAATAGAGAAGGATCACTAGGGTACCCCGGGTTCGTGAAGCCCGTGTTTACCAAAGACAGTAAACCCCGTGGGAAAAGGAAAAGATCACTAGGGCACCTCGGGACTGTGACACCCGTACTCACCTAAAGAAGGTGAGCCCCCTGAGGGGTACAGATAGGTTGGAATATCTGAATCATTATATAGGAGCTCCAATTGATCAGAATTTAATAATTTAATATCTTTACACTTGAGAAAAAATACATTTACACTTCAACAAAAAGTAAAGCCTAATGACAGAGCCCTGACATGAATATAGTTATAGAAGTATTAGATATTATAAAGATAAACTATGTTATCTCTATTGTGAATCCCTCAGAATTAATTTATAATTTTCCAATTTCAAATAGGAAGTATCAATTTTTGACTAATTTTGAATATGCAATCAGGTTTTGTCACACCTTTGTAGAACCCATAACATTTTGTAGCTTTAATTTCTAATTTGAATACTGCTTTTTAAATTCTTCAATAAGATAACCAATTCCATCACTTGCAACAGTCATAATCATATACTTCACTTTTTTGGTAAATAATTACTAATGACAACTCTTCTGTAAATAACTACTTATAACATCAGAAGTATATCCTTTGTGCAGTGTATAATACCCACAAGGTGACAAAACTGACAAACCAGTTTGCATGAATATGAAAGTTTATTTTCTATTTCTTGAATTAAGAGTTGCATATAAACCAATACATTTCTCTTCTAGTGGTTTATATCTAAACTATTTGTTATACAGATCAATAGTTCTTGCCCTAAAATTGAAATCTTACCTGAAGCATTCTATATGTCTATTTCAGGCTATCTTGGGATAGTATTTTTTTACTGTAGATTAAGTAGATAATGCTGTGTTTTATCTTGACATTCTAAAATCCTCAAGTTCATTAATGTCAACATATTCTGCATCTTTAATGTTGATTCCCTACCTGCAACAAAATACGAGCAATTTTTGACTGTCTCAGACAGCATCTTGAGTCCAAGTTTGATAGCTGTTTGCATTGAACTACTCTATTTCAGAGGTTCCATTCCTTCAGAAAGGTCCCATTTGGAACAAAATATACTACTGCAAAAAAATGCCCTTATTCTCTGGGTTGGTATGGATTTGAACCAAATGCATTCTTTTCTTTTGAAGATATACCCTGTGATCTCAATAACAATGAACTCAGCCCATAACTATTCCTGTTCTTGCAGAGCATGATTAGCAACTTATTCCAGGTCATCAAAATAAACAATCTAATTTAAAAGACTAAATTAAAACAAAAATTAAACATAATGAAAATCATAAAAAAAAGCAATGTTCCGAATCAAGATAGAAAGGCCAATATAACTTCACTTGATGTATTTAAATAGTGGACAATGTTGCCACTAAAGATATATATACATACAATTAATAAAATTTGCATATGTGATTTGGTACTCCAGTATATAATCAATTAAGTCAATCATATCAAATGTGAATCACAATTTATTACTGTTTTTGTTTGCCTGAAAGTAGCATATAACTTAATCTTTCTTCACTCTGATAAAAGATGGTAAGCATGTTATCTAGTTTGTATTTACATGCTTAAAGGAATAGATACATTCGAATAAATTTATCAGGCAAGTAAAGAATATAAAAAGCCTAATATATCAATTTCCAAATGATTAACAGTATCATACTCATACCATAAGTGTGATAGCATAATTTTTACCTTTTAGAATAAGTAATCGCAAGAATGTAAAAAAGGTGCAATTAAGTACTTATGATAAAACCATAATTGCATTCTTTTTTCTAACATTTCTTTTTCATGTTTGAAAATATATTTTGTTTTAAGTATCATAAGAACCAGAACACGCTAGACAAAGACAAATTGTTCAGTAATCTGAATAAGTAATCAATTATATATCCTACCTTTATGATACATCAAATCTAGTTTTCAAGCAGAGTAATATGATAACAAAAAAGTTAAAGAATCACTGTTACACATGATTTAAAGATCAAGTTAACTTATAATTGTCACTGCTATTCAAGAAATGAAATGGAAGTGCTTTTTATGAAATGTAAAATTTATCAATCATCTAAATTAATGCTACTTTTAGCAAACATTTTACTGATTTTAAAACCACCCAGTTAATCTTTCTAATTCTTGAAATGAACCATCCCTTAAAACAGTCATAATATATATTTTCATATCCTTCTTTAAATCTTTTAAATAATTAAAATATACATGCCAGAACCACTCAAACTTCCTTGTAAGCTTTAATTAACAATCCTACATATTCTATTTGTTTCCACTATAATTTTAAATTAACAGTTATGTTATTTAATGGAGCTTATAAGAGGGTGACCCAATGTAATAAAGGGACATGGGGGAAGGGGTTCTTAACTAAGTCCATTAGTTAATTAAAATATGTTTAGGCAAAACACAAACATTTACATACATAACTAGAGAACTAACATTTGGATTAGAATTAAAAGGGATTGAAGCGCATGCTCATACGTCCTTACAGTTCCGAAGCTTGGCCATCACTGAAGGTTGTTCTACCCGATAGAGGGCATGAAAGTCTTTCTACTGTTAATATGGGTGGATTCTATATTCTATGGAGGATAAGGGTGGTTACAAGCTTACAATCCATGAACTTTTATCTTAATTTCACTGCATGGTACATATTTAAAAAAATTAAATGGTATTTTAACAAAATTGTGTGCAAATTTTTATATATATTAATATATTTATTCTCATGATGTATAATCAATTTTATTTTGCATATTATATTACTTTGTTATTTTTAATAATACTTATATAAATTTTTACTACTATTATTCTTTTTCAAACTGTACCCACCAGATCCAGTAGGTCCTAACAAAAGGATGTTGCTTTTTTCTAATCTTAATTCATAACTTGTAGTATCCAATATATCAGAACCCCGACTAGTAGTTTTTGTATCACTATCTTGACTGACTTGCTGTTGTTGAAAACTCACTCCAAGGGCATTACTGGCAATTCCAGATAAGTGAACTAAATCTAAAACATAGCAAACTGGATAAGTATACATAACAAAATTAGACAAATTTTAAACTACATGTTCTTGTAATTTTATGCATACCATATAAACTATTTAAGATTAATAATATATAATAACATTACAGCACCAACTCAATAAAAAGATAAAAAAAAAAAAAATAAAACACTCTTCAGTAGTTACAAATACTAGGTTTACGCATATCACAATGGATAGTCATCTACAGATGAACAGATCTAAAAAAAATATAGGATTTAATTATTCTGTTTCACTGAATTAACATACAATTGCTATTTCTTCAAAAAAGATCACAATTCTGTCGGCCATTTGGTTTAGTGGTTAGCGATGCTGACTGCTGTGCCACAGGGCCTGGGTTCAAGTCCAGGAGAAGGCATGGTTGTTTGTAAATGGTACAGTGCCTTCACGGTATAGGAGAACTCTAAATAGCCAATGAGCTGCAAGTCCTCTTTTGAGGTTAGTGGAAGGGGAAGAAAGGTGGGAGGTCCCTGACCATCCCAGGGTATTATTCCTCAAAATTGGGGTGGAAATGAGCCAAATCGTACTGCCACCTGCATGGTGCTTAAAGCTATGGCTAACAACAGACATACAATCTAGCCCTTTGCCATGATGAATTTCGTGGGCCTTGATCTGACTACACCAGACAGGTGGCATTTACAACAACAGATCACAATTCTAGAGTAAAAAAGTTCTTACTGAAAGTCCAAAGAAGTCATCCTCATACTTCTTTGGGAAAATTCATTAACTTCAGTTTTCTGAAATTTATTACTAAGGAATATAAATTTTTTTTTCGTTTTAAAAGATTTTTATACTACAAAAAATTCATCACTATATTATAAAACACGAGAAATTGCTTATGAAGAATAATTTAAAAACTTCTGTGTTAAGATCCAGCTGAGAGAACACTTTATTTAACATTGCCCAAGATTGTCTCACAGATGGACTGAAGTACTGACATTTGCTAAATTCAGCCATAAACAACTCATCAGCAATGAAAATACATCACTGCCTAGAGTAATTATATGAGAGGTCTGATTACAATACCTAATCCAAGAATTAAATGTTGGATACATGATCTCCAAAAAAGGGATGTATGAGGATCATAAGTCTCAAGTTCAAGAAGCAAAAAGGAGCACCAAGAATTTTCATTATAGAATCTGACTTAAACATGTTTAAAATAAGTCTAAGCAACATAATCAAAATTAGAGGAAAATAAATATATTTTTAAGTATTTTTTTGACAATCCTTTAACATAATAATTTTCAAAACAAGAAAACTTTCCATCAACTTAAAAGTAATATTTCTTTAAATTAATTGGGTTCTTCATGATAAGCCATATTGTTATAAATGTGCTTGTGTTATTCTCTTTTTTATACATATATACAATAATCTCTTAACGATAATAGATATTTTTGGTTGATTGTCTATTAATGTTGCACTCAGAAGCAACATGAAAGAAATTGACTGAATGCTTAAGCAGGTCAAGCTCATTCTAAAGGGTTTAAAGCTGCAAGCCACCCCATAGGTAACCATCCACACACACACACACTCAGCATTAATTAATTATTATTTTACAAAAGGCAAATTTTAACGGAATTTATTTAAATAGGAATTACATAACTTCAAAGTTATAACACTTTTGGAACCATAAGACTTTTGGAAGAATACAAAAAAGTAATTCGTCTTGGAAGTCTATTTATCACTATATTTTCCTATTAAATGTAATCATGGAAGGTTTCAACATATTAAGAATAAAATCATACCTTATGAATATATAGAATTGATTGATCATCCAATATTTGACATTTTTTTAAATATTTCTATCTAAATTTTTTTTTTGCATAAAGGAGATAATAATGATACTGATTAAAAATTTCTATTGATTTGTTCAACCAACAAACTTTTTATCTGTTTTATGAGAATAAACAGATTTTTAAACAATTGATACATATTTTTATCTATAACTTTATTTTTCTGAGTGTTAGGAGTTCATTTTATATTCATATTAAAGTGTTATAAATAAATTATACTATTTAGATAAGAGTTAAAAAAATATATTCTTTTTTTAGATATAAGTAATTAAAGGCTGCATTTATTTTCCTTTCTATTTACTCATGGTTCCAATTCATACCTTTGCTCAGGCTCTAAATCCTAAAAGCAGATTTTATAAATATTTGACACTAGTGATTTCTTGCCCACGTAAAATCAACAAGTCTTGAATAGATTTTTATTTAAGCTTTAATTATGCTTGATTCAAGAATGAATTCCTAATTACCTATACTAAAACCCATGAACTTTAAAGAATTAGTCTTCTGATAAAAAAAAACCTATAATAAAATACAATGCATACATACATTGTACACATAAATAAACTAAACTTTTACAATTCCATTATCCTATTCCATCTTACACAAAATTTCTTTAGAGTTGTTTGAAGTAAAATTTTTTAATTATATAAGCATGATTAATAAGGAAATATTGTTTCAACTGAATAATTTTCAAATAATCAGCAACCTCATCATTGAAATGTTATACAAAGTATAAAAAACACATATAAACAAATACCTCGATGTGAAAAACCTTGAGGATTTTCTGTCATTGCACTTTCTTGTCTAGTAACAGAACTTGTATGTGGCATATTGTTAAAAATTCTTTTATAATGATTATAAACAGCAACCGAAAGAACTTTTTTAGCATAATCTTGTCCTACTACATGCTTATCCAGATATTCATAAATCTAAAGAAAAATGCAATGGTAAATAATACAACTAAAAATATTTTTCAAACATTCGTACAATATTTTAAGACCATGAGAGTTTAAAAAAAATTAAATTATATAACACTATTTATTTCATGACAATTCCATTTTCAATACCAAACAATGAGTTTTATAGTTTATGTAAATACCAAAAAGTCTTATAAAAGGTATATTATATATTGATATTCATATATAATAGGGGAATTTGAGTTATGGAGGTAAAAGTAATTTTTAAATGTAAGTTTTTAAAATGTATGTTCTTAAAAACAGATCCATCCTAGCTAGCTCGTCCAAAATCTGATTTAAATTAATTTATCCCTTCTATGACTCCCCACCCCCTCCTTTCAATTTCAGAAAAGATATACTTTCTTGAGATCATACATTTAAAAACAAATATACCTTTAACCTGAGAAGTTTTTTTCTAAATTCAAGAAATCTTCACAGAACAGAAAATATGTATTTTCACGTTTTATGGTAATTTATAGTTAGCTATTTCAAAGGAATTAGATCAGAAACCTTTTTCGGAGGTGGTGGTGGACGTCTTTGGAGATTGGCTCGTTCACCTGACATCTGATGACGACCTTCTTTAACACTTCTTTTGGAATCAGCATCAGAAAGAATAATAAAAAAATGTTGACAATTGTCACATTTCACAAATCTACTTGATGCTGTAGAAACAAACAAATTAATTAGTATTTAAAGAAAAACATTCAAAAGATTTATAATTTTTTTTATGTTACATTACAAAATATTTAGTAAATAATAATAATAATGAAAATTGCATTAAATAATACACAGAATATCTAAGTAAATTCATCATACAAATTTTTAATACTTGAAATAGCAGATTTGTTGATTTAATGTTTTAAAAGAAAAATAAAGCGTCATTCTTAAATTTACATTTGAGTAAAAATGTTAGAAACTGCTGCCTAGACTTATTAAATTTTTTTAAAAAGCAGGAAGAAAGCTTGTGCCTGTATACATTAATATATATATAGATAGACATATCATCTACTCATAAAAGTATTGAAAATTAGAGAAATTCTGGATTTTGTCTTTTTCGTAATTATTTAGTTTACCAATGTTGTAATACTGTTATTCTAAATATGAAGTTTGGAATATGAGGAGCAGAGAAAAAAAATTAAAACCTGTAAGTTCAAAATGTTTATTATTCATCCAAAAAGATTTTTAAAAAATTTTAACTAACAATTCTTTGTATTTTATTAAATTTTACTTTCTTGCTTTAATAAATTATGATAAACAGAAAACATTTCCATTATCAAGAATTATGCTGTTTAAAATTAGACTTCCGAAAAAGATCAGACAATAGCAAGACTGAAAGTTGGTATATATTAAAAGCAGCTCAAGTTTTAGATGCCTTACCTTTTTTTTAAATCTGTTAACGTATGACATATTCAAGTTGCTATGAAAATTGTGACATTCCTCACCAGTTTACCAAGTTATTTTGCCTTTTGTTCAATTGTCGGTACAGAATAATGTGATGATCAATTGCTTGATAAATCTATTTTTGTTTACATGTGCTTTTAAAATCATGAGTTTTAAATCAGAAGAGAGTGGTAAAATGACTAAGTGTCATAAAATCATTGCTAGAAAGGATTAAAAATCCAATATTCTTTGAGTCAAGTCACTGGCGTAGCTAGCTCTGAGATGGCCCTGTATCGAAATTCCTTCAGGGGTCCTTTTTTAGATATGGTAGCCCTGTTAGTGGACTGTAGTTGCACATGTTGAAGCCCCTGTAACTTGAGGGCCACGCATCATTGATAAGGCTGATGGGCAGTAGCTATGCCCCCTGAGCCTAGTGAATTTTTGCCAAAAAAAATTCCCAAAAAATGTCTTAATGTGTAATTTTAAAGAATGATGACACCAGACTATAACAGCAAACATGTGAATATTTGTCAAGTATTTGATATGGTGGCTTTAAAATCATATATTTATGTAAAAACTTTTATTCCTCTGGTTTCTGAGAAAGCTGTTCTTTTTGATGCAGCATATACATGTCCTATTATCCAAAACTATATTTGCCAACAAAAAAAAAAAGTTTGTGCGGGTATATGATTTTAATCATTTGTCATTGTGAAAAAGATCAGATTCTTTTAATTGGGTTTTGTTTATGTTCTTGAGTAGAAAGTATAAGTTGAGGAAAGTTAGAATTGCTGAACTTGTAGGAAATAAACATGAAAATTAACAAAGAGGCTTAAAAGAAAACCAAAGAATTAAAGACCCAGACTCAAAGTATTTTGGGAGAAAAACTGGAAACATACAAATTGGAACATATTGACACTGAACAAATATAAACATATGGAGTTACTGATACCTCAGATAATGATGACCAATTTAAGCCTCTGGAATGACACCAATCAAAAAATTTCAAGACAAATGAAAATTAACTTTAAAACATCATTGCTCAGTGATATTATGGAATCTTTGATCCCACAACAACTGCGATTAAGTCAACTGTCTTTCAAAACTTCCTCCGTCACATCCAAGCGATGGAATACTGTGTGAAACTTGTGAAAAAACATATTGAAAAGTGTATTATGCTGAAACAATAGACAGCATCATCAGGACTCTTTATCAAGATCAATACCCTAATTCTCTCAAAAATATGACTTCAAAGTACATTCCCTTGAATGAAAGCATTGGATTATTTATAAACTACACTTAATAATAAGTCCACGCACAGTGTGAGAATATTAGAAATGAGAAATATGTTTACCATTTATCAAGCTTTGTTAAAAGGGAAAAAAGTAAAAATCAAATTATGAAATACTGCTCAATACACACACACAGTGTTTCTTGATCTTTTTTTCTTGCTTTTCACATTCCAAACATATTTAGAACAGTAGTATTTTACATATGTTAACTTAAAAAAATAACAAAATTTCTCCATCTTTTCAAAGCTTTAAGGGTGTTTTGTGAGAGAAAGATATTTCTTAGATGCACACACTTAGCTAGGCCAAAAGCAAATTTTTAGGATATAGTTGATGGAAAAAGAAAAAAAATGTTTTCAGTCTATCCTAACATATGTACCAGATAATTTTGCTTACACAAATAAAATATTAAAAGTACACTAGGTATTAATTTAAAATTACCTAATGAAGCAAAATTCTCAATTTTTCCTTTTCTCTCTAATGACTCCAACAATCAAAATTTCTTATTATTAAAACAAACCAGAAAAAATTAAACAAACTGGAAATTTTTATTTAAGATTTTTCAGGATTAACTGCACTTGCTTATGTGTATGTGAATTATATAATTCATACACACACATATTAACAGCATTTTTGTGAACAGTCTTTTAATATTTTTATAACATATAAAAAATGTTCATATACTAAAAAACACATTATGCTTTATAAAACTAATCAAAATTAAAAAACAACCAAGAATGAATAACATTACAATAGCTTACTTATAAATGTTTCGACATGGCTACAAGGTGTTCCACATTTAGGACATCGAAGTTGACCATCTCTACCATTACCATCATTACCCTTTGAGGAAGACTTTTTCCCATTACCATCTCTATTCCTTATATTAGAATCTCCACCACCACTGGTTCCAGATTGACAAAATGATCGAGATAATGTTATATACTGAAAACTTTTATTACGGAATTCTGCTTTTTGTGAATTATTCAGAAGTTTTGTTAAACCTAAAAGAAAATGTATTTATATCTTTTAAAAAGTAAAAGCATTTTTTTTATCACAAGTGAAATATTGATAAAATAAATATATTTTAAAAATAAAAATATGAAATTTAAGCATAAAAGTTTTTTTCAATTTATTTGAAATTAAAAATAAAAAGATTTTGATAAGATTTAGAAAAATGATCAACAATACTTAACTGAAAAAAATATTTCACAGTTATGTCATGTACAAATATGTATATATGCAATCAACAAGAACAAACAATTTTTTTTCTTCCAAGGAAGAGGAAAAGCAATATTTAAAAAAAAAAACATTTTTATAACTATTGGGAGAGCCTGTTCCAGACTTTACCTGTAATGTCACTAACACATAATAGTAATATTTTTAAAAAATTATCCAGAGATTAATTTTTAAACATCTAGGAGTTTAATTGCTTTTTAAATACTGACTTACATCTATTAATATATCAACCTGTTTCTCACAGTAAAATAAATGAGCAAACTGTTTAAAAATAAAACCATCTTAAAAAAATTCTTAAATATTTTCAAGCTTTGTTTTCCATTATTCATTGAAATTTAGATCTAAAAGTCTATTTAGTGATATCAAGCTATGTGTACATATAATTTTAAAAATTTAGCACAAGTATATGTATTGTCTGTAAAGAAAAGGGACTGGTTTTGTAACTTTTTTGAAAGCAAAAAAAAAGTCAAATAACAGGCTAGAGCAATGGCATTGGATGTTTCTGGGCCTACAGAACAAACTTACGAGGTCTGGCTATTAAATAACAAGACTGATTACGAAAAAGGGTTTTTTTATAAAAATTATTTTACATTCGAATGCTCCCCTTCAATATACTCCCCTCCCCTCGAAATCGAGTCCCTTTCAAAGCAGATTTTACCTTCGGAAACAAAAAAAGTTGCACAGTGCCAAATCTGGTGAGTACGGCGCATTTTAGAGCACTGGAGTGCATTTATCGGCCAAATACCACTTCACAGATAGAGCGTTATGGGCAGGTGCGTTGTCCTGGTGCAAAATCCACAAGTTGTTCTTCCACAACTCGGGCCGTTTCTTACGAACTCGTTCTCGCATTGTTACCAAAACTGACAAATAGTAAGCAGTGGCGTAACGGAAAATAATTGGGCCCCCCTGTAAGGTCAGGTCTTGGGCCCCCAAGCCAGATCTTATATATATATATACTAGTAGAAAAAGTCTGCATTTATCCCTACTACTGCAGACAAAACAACGAAAAAAAATTTAAAAACCAGAATTTGAAAATTTTTATTGAAATGATATTTTATTTAGTTCATTCCAAGTATTGAGAATAACAAAAGTAAACTCGGGTTGTTTTCATATCTTTTAAAATAAAACAGGTTTACAGCGATACCAACAACAATCAAGTAGAAAAAGTCTGCGTTCACTGTTTTAGTAGTAACTATTAAAATTACTTAAAAAGGATAGAGCTATTTAATAACTGCAGTGATGTAACGGAAAATAATAAGCCCCCCTCGCAAGATCAGGTTTTAAGCCCCAAGCGAGATCTTACAAAGGATTACAAAATCAAACATAATATACCAATACACATCACCTAAAAATATTTAAACATTAAACTTATAACTGAATACAAAATCAACCTGAGTCTGAATAAACGAAGTAAATAACCTTTAACATTAGAGAGTATTTATGGTATTAATAAAAATGGAAAATCTCTCTAACAACAGTCGAAAGATAACCTGGTAACTGAAATAAAAACTATACATTAAGAAAGACACGAAAACTGTAAAATAATTTTCGTTTTCAAATTCTTGCGAAAGAAAAAAGATATCGCTTACCTTATTCTTTACGACTCCTTTTCTTTAAATAGAGTATCCTTATAGCTGAAGTGCCCGAAACTGTGTTTTTTTTCTGGTGAATTAATTTTCATTTCCATGATTTGTTAATCAGGTTCACTAGCATAACAATGACTAGTACTTGCAGATATTAAAATTTTATCCAATTTTGCACATTTGCTTTATTATACTCCTTTTCCTTTCGAATTTTTCGTTTTTGAGAAACATTCAAAGTTTTTTTTAACTCCACTCATCTTAGAGATGCGTTTCTTCTTGTCTTGTTGACAAAACACCATTTTTTGAACCAGAATATTTAATTCCGATAAAAAAAATAATAATGAAAGCGAGAAGAGAGATGGAAATGTTTAAAAAAGAAAAAGGAACACACCCTAAATTTAAGTGCATTGAATATAAAACTACAGATGTCTGTTCTATATAAAAGCAATTTTGTGAAACGTTTCTCATTATGCTTTATTTGATTGAATACTCATGAATCCGACCAAATTATTATTTAAATGCTCTCTATGGTTTTCCAAGTATCGTAATACTATTTCACGTGAAAAGCGTAACAGATGTACGTTATTTATGACTTCGCTAAATGAAAATGAAATACATGAGGGAGAGGGGAACTAAAGTTGCCAATAAGTTACTCTTCTACTTCGGTAGAAAGTAAATCACACACACGTCTTTTTTTCTCTCTCTATAGCTAATGTAAAGTATACTATAATAATAAAAGTGATGAATTTTATCTCCCAATCATTATATCCACAATTCTAAATCTGACTTATATTTTATCTGTTCTTAATCTAGGTTTGAAAAAACACTACTAAAGAAAAGGATCTCTCGTCGCTGGGATTACAGTACATCAAACAAATGTTTTTTTTTATTTGGTTATTGGATCAAAGATATCTAATGAGCACGTTAAAATTTTGATTTTGAATGACGTTAGATTGCCAATTGGAAAATCGCTTAAAAGTTGGATTTTAAAAAATCTAAAGCGAATTTTGAGAAAATCTACATAAAGAGTGTCAGTCAGGTTTTGGGCCCCTAGAAGCCTTGCCCCCCCCCACAGTGTGGGGGTGTACGTTACGCCACTGATAGTAAGTCTGGTTGACAGTCTGACCCTCTGGGACCCATTCAGTCATCACAATACCGTTAATGTAAAAAAAACGGGCAACATTGCCTTGAATTTTCATTTGGACATCCTTGCTTTTTTTTATTCTGGACAATTCAGGCGTCTTCCAATGCATCGATTGCCGCTTTGTTTCAGCATCATATTGAAAAATCCCTGTTTCGTTACAAGTAATAATGTTTTTCCTCAGTCCGGGATCTTCTTCTAACCTTTCAAGGAAATCTGAGCAGACCTGTTGACGAAAGAGCTTTTGGTCAGGAGTCGGGTTTTTTGGCACCAACTTCGCACAGACTTTTGTCATGTGTAATTCCTTGTGTAAAATTTTTCTAACTGTTTCTTTATCGGCATTTACAGCCTCGGCAATCATCCGGATGCTCATTCGATGATCTGCACACACAATTTGTTTGATTTTGGTCACTGTTTCTGGAGTTGAAACAGTGGAGTTAAAACGCCCTCTAGGCGCACAGTCTCGTTATTTAATAGCCAGACCTCGTATTATTGGAGGCTCAGGGTTTTGGGATTCATGATTAAGTACATTTAAATTTCACTTTATTGCTATTGAAATATTGAGTTCTAATAATGACAACACTCTCCCTGACAAAGCTTTTGGTTGAAAACCAAATTATAAACAGGACCATCTTTTATATTCTTCTAATTTCATACTTTGTGACTTTTTCCAAAAATAAATTCTATACTAATAGGAACTATTTTGAATCCTTAAAGGTTGTTAACAAACAGTCAGTTTTTAAAAGTTATCTGGAAATGAAATGCTACATACTTTCTTTTTTCCATTGAAAAGTAAGAATGGGTGCAAATTTACAGATCTATCATCTTTCTCACAACCACAAAGTGGGAGAAACAAATCTCAGTTTTAAAAAAAAATGGGTTGTTATTTGTACAAAGTGGTAGACAACAAAATGTACTCAGTGCAGAAATTGTTTCAGAGATAGCAACAGTTGTGGTCAAGCAGTTATTGATGAATGATCATGTCAGCAGCGTCATGACAATTGGAGATATCAAAATGGAACAGAATAAAAAATATGGTAAAAAAAAAAGAGTGTGTGTGCTTATGACCATATGATAGAAGTGATAACTTCAAATTTTGTAATGTTATTTCAGGGATTAGTTAGGTGAATAAAAAACAAGTGGATATTAGTATTGTCACATAAAATCCTTTATTCATATGTCTGTACTCATGAAGTAATATTTTTTGCTAAATATAAAATCATATTTGAGAATTAATTGCATTCTAAGAAGGAAACAATAGGTTTATGGTAGTTGAAATAGGTTATAAATACTTTAGATTCAAAATTATTTAAATATCGAAAAAAAGTCCGTCAAGCGTTGTTCTACTTTGTCATGCTTTTACTTGGATCATTTGACATAATTAAATTGAATTTTGATTTTAAAAAAATAAACTAATGTTTTTGATTTGTCTTTAAACAAAAAATACCCACTTAAAATCATAGGTAATTTGTTCAGAAGAACTGATTGGGCTTCAGGGTAGGCAACTAAACTTTTGTGAATGAATTTGATAATTTTCTCTACACTTTGATTTAGTGAAATATAAATAGCTACCATTAGAATTATTTGTCCATTTTCTGCTCTATATTTTTCTGCATAAATTTTTCCGGTACATGACTGATTAAACCCAAATGATTTTGTAGTATTCGATGCTATATCTATTCTCTATATAGTATAAAAAATGAATTGTAAGGAAGTATATGCACACATGAAATAAAATACAAATTGATAGTTGAATATTTAAATAAATAAAATAGGGAAATATAAAAAGCAAACATTAACTTAATTGGCCCCTTAAATTTATTCATTTTTTAATTATCCTTTACCGTTAAAACTTCTTTACTGTTCTATTTTGAATAATTATTTAAGCATATATTCTTGAATGTAATGAATTTTTTTTTTAAATATGAAAATGCAGGTGTGTTACAGTTTACAGAAGATGAATGAAGTGAATTCCAGACATTCCCACAATCCATGTAATTCCAGATATGCTTCTGTTATGCTTGTAAAGCAAAGCAAGATAATTGGCAATCAACTTTAAGATATTTTGACTCTAATCTCTTCGATATTAACAAATTAAAAATAAAATGTTGCGTTGAAATGATTTTCATAACAGTATCTGTGGGTGTTTTTAAACCTCCTCTATCCAGAAGATTCAAATATTTTGTCCCTTCGACATTTTCTGAATCGAAATCGATTTTTTTATTTACAACAAATATATATCTGCAATTGGACCATTCAAATTTTATATTATGAACACAATAACCCGCTATCTACTTTAAAACATGATACTCTTCTATTGAAATACCATCTGATTTATTTTTAAATTTCCTAGGAATTGTGTTTTTTGAAGTTTGCATAACTGTTCATCTTTTGGGAAACAAAAAACTTAAACATATGGTTGTCAAGTTTATTAGATGACCAGTTGGGCACACAACAATAAGGATGCATTATTATAAAATGTGTGCAGCTTTAGGTTAAGTTATTTATAAAAATTTTCAATATTTTTAAGATAATTAAGATTTGCCCAGAAGAAACAAAATACTAATTTCACATTTAAACACTAATTTCTCATATGAAACCAAATATCTTAAATTTATCCATAATTAGGGATGTTGGCATAAATGTATCAATTTATTATACCGTGCCCTCAAAACTAAAAAGAAAGAAATTCAATGACACAAGAATAAATAATACAAAAATGTAAATATTATACCTTTCTTTTTGTTATTCCTACTGAGATATCTTGAGTAATAAATACAAGTGGGAAGATGAACTAATTAAATAAGCATACAAGAAGGAAGACTCGAGTTCCACTCAAAACCCAGGAAAACACACCACTTTCAGTCACGTGATTTCTTTTTAGGAGTGTGTATGTCGCGGACTATTGAATCTTGACGGACCCTGTCCAAACCAGATTTCCAACGAAAAATGAGAAAAGCTGAATGAGCGTTACATTCCTGAGTGTGATGCTTCATTCAAGTTCATTCTTCAGCAAAACGCCCCTAAAGAAGTTATCACTTCAAACTAGTGCACATTTTTCTACATAAGATGAGTCACAACAAGCAACTGATGGTTATCAACACTGGCCATCACTTCTTTTGCAACGACTTTTCTTGCCAGATTTAAAATCGATAAAAACCAGCCATGGAACATTATCTGGAGTGATGAGACATTTTATCTCAGTGAAACATAAAACATACTCAATAGTTTAATCTTGTTTAATTTCAGCAGTGACAATGCCTTGCATCTACAATTTTTGTACAGAGAGAGGATTGTGTTTCTCCACATAATGGACTCTGTGTGTATAAGTTTTATCAGCAACAATTTCTCAATGACAAAGGGTGATTAGCCATTCATTTTCCATTTCTTGATTGGTTCCATTGTCTTGATTTCACTCAACATGATTTTTAGTAATGGGGCCTTTTAAACCATTACAAGGTGGTTTTATCAAGACATTGGTGCCACTTTGGCTGACTTGAAATACAATATAACAAGGTGTATGCAATAGATCACTGGTAATCAGCTGTTAAACACATTGTTTCTCATTTACACATTTTACACCTTAATGAGGAAGCTCACAGTAAACAATATACTTTATAATGCTAAGCAAACTGTAAAAATAAATAATGAATCTCTTGGAATGTGCATCTTTGTACTTTGATGTAAGATACCCTCAAAGGAAATTTTTTTGAACCAATACATAAAACATACATATCTGAGGAGGGCATCCTTTGAATTGCCTAACAACAAATTTGCAAATCATTCTGCATTTTAGCTACATATACAGAATGCTCTGAATATTAACAGTCACCTTGTGTGTGTGTGTGTATTCCATCTTTCAGATAAAAGCCCAAAAGGGTTCAGTATTCTATACACCTACTGAACATTTCTCTCAATGTATATAATTACAAATAGAAGAACAGAAAAATTTTTAAGCATGATCATATAAAAAAAAATTACAGTAAGTTCTTATTTGCATGGTATGTGTGACATATTTAAACATTACATAGATTTTAAACTGAGGTTTTCAACAGAAAACAAATCAACAATACAATTAAGTAAAAAAAGTAATTTTTCTAAATGTGTAAAATAATACTTTGCTATTATTTTTTTTCTTCTGATATAAAATATTTTTTAGCATGACTTATTTTAATTTACCACAATCAACCCAAATTCTAAAAAAAAGGTGTTTGCTTAGCTTTTATTTTTATAGGTGCGACATTGAAGATGATTTTACTTTTATAGCCTGAGACATTGAGATATATATAATTCAATTTCCATTTGTGAGAATTCCCTAAGTTTTATAACTTCATTATGGAATCTTATCCGCTTTGTGAATATGAAAATATCAAGCTCAAGATATTGAACACAATGATTCAAGTACATGAAAGAATAGGAATACTAAGAATGATAAAAGTCAATGAGATGTTAGACTAGTGTTCGAACCTCCAGCTGATTAGCGAACAAACAGCTTAGACAGACCAAACCATCTCTAGCTTTATTATTAATATTACTCTCTGAAAAGAGAAAGACCATACTAAATGGATATTTTGCTGAACTTTTATATTCATGAACTAGTGATATTTTTACCCTTAGCAAATGATAACTTACTTTTTACGGTACAAGTACAATCTTGGAGCAAGAAAATGTTTCAGATCCTAACATGAAAGTTTATAGTTTATTGCATTATTTTTGCTGATTTTTTAGAACTGGAACCAATTTTCTATTTTTCCCATAGATATGTTTTTATAATTTTTTACATGTTTTTTTTAGGGGTGGGGGATGTATCTATTGTGTGAAAAACAGAATTAAGATGTACAAACAAATGTTAAACAAGGTAATTATAAAATTCTACCGGATGTTTCCAAATGAATATTGGAGTTTTACACTTTATGGTATTTATTACATATAACTTACAAGTATAATTCATACATCAAATGAAAGAGTAACTGAAACAGTTTTAGCTACAAGCTTACTAATGTTCAATGTGAGCTCCACTCATCACACCACACACATCAAGTCGATAGATGAGTTCATCCCAAACTTTGTTCAGTGTGTCTGAGATAATTCTTGCAACAACTACTTCAATCCTGAGTCTTAAGTCTGGAAGGTCAGCTGGTAGCAGAGGTACTTATGCACAATCCTTAATGAACCCCCACAGATAAAAATCACATGGCATCAGATTGGGTGAATGGGCAAGCCTTGCAAAACAAGCTTTATCGTGAGGCCCTTTGGGGCCAATACATTGGTTGGGCACAATGATGTTCAACCAATTGTGTATCGAGAGATGGCAGTGAGGCTGTGCACCATCTTGCTGCCAAATGAAGTTATTTGGTTCACTTTCTTCTAATTGAGAAAACAGTCCCAGTTGTAGAGCATCAAAATAGGCAGAATCAGTTATGGTTGGTTCTCTGAAAACGAATGGTCATACATTTTCCGCCAAGATTATAATTAGGTTATTATCGTTTGGAGGTTCGAACTTAATATGAAACACTCATTGTACAGTAATTTCAGATTCTGTCTTTGCAAACTGGAGAACCTAAAACACCTTCTGTTTACTAGTAGCCATTTTTCTACTAGCACGCTGAGCGGCAGGAAAAGGGGGAAAAATTAACATGCATTTCGCACACATGACAGCAAACAAAACCGTTTCAGTTGCTCTTTCATTCGATGTATGAATTGCATTTATAAGTTATTTGTAATAAATACTATAAAACCTTAAAACTCCGATATTCATTTAGAAACACTCTGTATTACTATATCAAGTAGCAACCATAGGCATTATTTAGTTTTAAAAATGACAAAGAATAAATATTAGAAGTGGAATTAAATACTTACATTTTCTAGTTGATTGAGAAATAGCGCCTCTTCTAATTAAATAAATGCAACACGAAGACATTTCAAAAACTATTCAAGTTTTATTGAATATTTGATACGATCTGCAAAATTTACAAGAAATTATATTAATTGACTAATATAACAAGACAATTACAATTTTTATAGCTTCTTTTTGCTTTGTTTTAATAATTTATTAAAAAATTGAAAAGAATAAACAAGCAATGCAGAAAGTAACAGTTGCATTCATATACCCATGTGACGGCCTGTTTTTTAAGCATTTTTAGAGAATTTTTTTTGACGACCAGTAAAAAGATAGAATTTTAAGTATTTTATCATATGTATTTTAAGAGTATGTATACTAATATTTAGCCAAAAATATCTAATAGAACATGAGTTATAGCGCTCTGAACACACCCATCTAAAAAAATGGAGGTTCACTTACTCCATGATTCCGGCTGATTTGCTTATCTGAAATTTAAAAAATTAACGGTGTTTTAATCTATAAGCTTAAATGCACCGAATGGACTATACTCAATTGAAAATATCAAAAATTGAATTTTGGTAGACCTCTGAAGGAAAAGTTTCAAATTTCATGGTTTTTTTATGTTTTTGTATAAAAAAATAGAAATACTTTGAATATTTGAACGATTGTAGTCCATTTGGTGCGTATATATGTGCTGAGTCTACCCTATAAATTTGAAGTCCTTCGGTCAAACCATTCTTGAGATACGATGAAGGAAAGTTTGAAAAACGCATTTGAAGTTTCAAGTCCGATTAAAACAATGAAAATCTTAACTTACTCTCAATCGACGATGCCTGGTGGCGAAGTCTAAAACAAGTTCGACAAAATATTCAATAACTGTAGATATTTCCTTTTAAACATCTACAAATTTGTATGAATGTACATTTGCATAGAAGGGTCAATAGTATCAAGCTGACTGTACACAATAAGTCCAGCCTTCGATTGCCAACTCAGCGCTCCAAACAGCTGCTCTTCTAACACTTGCTTCTTTGTAGCGACTTCGAATTTAAAAAATAACTTTACCACCATATTCCAGACATGTTAAAAAAGCAATTTGTGGGGAAAAAAGTTTTTTTTTAAATTTTTTTCACATGGGTGAACTCTTTAAAGAATTTTCATAATCCACGTTTTTTAAAGTCTTTAGTGCATTTTGTAGTAAATTAAAAAATGTCCCAACAATAAACTATGTAAATCAGTGATTCCCCAAAGTGGTCTATATAAATCCCCAGGGGTCTACGATGACCTGCAAGGAGTCCACATCAGCAAAAAAACAATTTGATGGTCTACGATAGTGGCTCTCATTAAACCAGATCACGACTAATTTTAAAAGGAAATTTAATCAAGTAGAAACCAGACTTACCTATTTAACAGATTTATTTACTAAATTGAATGAGGTTAATTTGCAGTTACAAGAGGACAACATAAATTTTATTAAAACAAGGACCACATTTCACCCTTTCTTCCCAGAATTAAGCTAAAGGAGTATAATAATGGACATCACAAATTTTCCCAGTTTCTCATTTGTCACACACAGTCAATCTACCAGGAAAAAGATGTTTTGATTAACATTCAACATTTAAATGCCCCTTTTTTAGAATTTGAAACTAGGTTTGAGAATGTTATGACTATCGTAACACCACAGTAGGCACTGAATTCATATGGTCACTTTGAAAAAAATGTCAGATTACAAAAATTAGGCACTAACAAGGATCTTAAAATAAAGTTTAGAAATAGATGTCAGTAATTTTGGCTTTAAAAAGATATACCTGTTATTTATTACACATTACGGAATATCTTGAGAAAGTTTTAAATTGTTTTTCCGATTAAGAAGGAGTTGTGTGCTTACCAATCACCAAAACAAAAAAGAAATAGAAGAAAAGACTGGACACTATTAACCAAGGAGATATTTTGGGTTAAACCTGACAAGATTGATGTCAAATGTTGAAAATTAGTTATTGCCTCCCCAGATTCATCCCTCCCACTGAAAGCATTTGTTTGCTGCTCAGTTATTTTATGCATTAATTAAATTTTAATTCAATTAATAAACATGTGTTTTCTTTAAGCCTCAAACATTCTACTTCACTACAGTTAAAAATTTTAATCTTTTAAAGGAAATAGCTCTATTCCAACTGTCAAAAGTACATTTAAGTTGTTGAATTTGTAAAAATTTAATATTAAGTAAGAAAAGGTCTACTACAAACCGAAAAACCTGTCAAGGGGTGGTCTATAAGGCAAAAAAGTTTGGGAACCTCTGATATATCTATAAATATTTGACTTACTACTCCTTGACCACTGATGGTCAAAGAGGAGCAGTAATGTAACATACAATAAAAAAAGCAATTGTACAAGTTCTTTTTAAAGTAGACTCAAATAAGATGTTTGAAATTACAGTTCAGGTTGTATCACTCAAAGGTGATACAACCTGAACTGTAATTTATTTAGATTATAATCTAGATTAGATTTAATTTAAACCAGAGGTCGGCAACCTGTGGCGCACAGTACAATTATCAGTGGCACTCTGTACTACTCTATAAATTTGTCAATTTTTGAGTAGATGGAAGTTGATAAATTTGTAATGGACCTTAATTGACAAACATCTCCAGAATCATTTACTTTTATGGAACTACAAAAAAATCTGAAAGATAACGTTAAAGATAAATTTACAGCTATTTTAAAAATTATTAACTGCCATTGCTGGAAAGATTTGATTGTTTAAAGAGAGAAAATTGCATGTACTCTACTTTCTGCTTTTGGTTCTACATATGTAAGTAAAAAAATCCTTTCTCATATGAAGAATATTTCAAGTCTGCAAAGAAATTGTTTCACAACTGAATGCTCAAAATCATGTCAAATTGAAGATCAAATTATACCCCTGATTTTACAATATTAAAGTATAGCAGTGCAAGCACTAGGTTCTCATTAAAATTTTTATTTATCATTTTATTTAACTATAATGAAAGGAAATACTTAAATTTTATATTGTACATTTCTTATTTTATTAAATATGTTTAAAAATGCATAATATATGTACAATTTTAATTTTTGTTGAAGAAAGTTATATTTTATGACGTTTATTTTTATGTTAAAAAACATCTTTAAATGAAAATAACTTTGATGATGTAAAACTGTAAATCAGTGCTATTGACTTCTATTCTCTAATGCTGCATGCATTATCGTGGGAATCCAATTGGCAGATTGGTTCCGCACGTAACAGCTAAAAGGTTGCCAACCCTTGATCTACACTATTATTTTGAATTGTCTTCACTTTGTGTTTATAATTATTTGCCTTGGCTTACAAAAAAATAAATTTTCTTAGTTTTCTCCTATATAATTGTTTATGTAACACTAATTTTACATATGCCACATATTTATGATATATAAACACAGTTCTTCTAGTTAAATCCTAACCAACTAAAATTATTTATGTTTTTAATGCAAAAACAAAATTAATATCTGCCCTATTTAATTGATGGACTATTTCCTTAAAACTAGAGCGTCCATCAGTGTCAATTTGACGCTGGAACCTGTTTACTTTGTTCTCTTTTCCACATTTTTGCAGGGAATTTGAAAATTTTTCATGACTTATAACCTCATTTTTCCTGGTATATACACAGAAAAAGTTTTGTGGTTCTAGATTAATTAGGAGTGATTTTACAACTAAATGTACCTAAAACGTCCACTGGTGTCATTTCGAGACCAAGGCAATTTATGATTATAAAAAGCTGCTGTTCAACAAAATATTATCCACTAAGTAGATATAATTAGTAAAACAAACTTCCCAAAGTTCTATCATACATTTTTTTTTTACCTTGAATACAGTGTTATTGAGTTCACAGAGGAAATGAATCAATTATAGTAAAATTATTGTGTCTAAGTGTTTCATTACCATAGAGTATTTGCTTAATAATATTCCAGTAAATCCTGATATATGTGTAGCTATAGGAATGGCACAGAATAGACACTGCATAATAATAACATTCCTGGCAGATTTGAGACTCAAAATGTTTTGCAACAAAGCAGTGGTCCAACAAGCTTCGCAAAACATAATGTCAACGTCCAATTTTTATGATATAAAGGATCATAATGTATGAAAAAATTACATGAAATAATATAAAAAAAGTCTTAAAACTAAACCCAACTGAACAGTAGTCCTTGAGTCATTTAGTTAAACTATTACATTATGTATTTTATATCGCGGAGCCAAAATGACACCGATGAACATTTAAGGGTAATCAAAATGCCAGATGTTCTAGTGTTAATATGTATTAATTCCCCAAACCTAACAAAAATATAGAAAAACATAAACATAACCTTAAACTATCATTTAATTTTAAAAGAATTGTTAAAAGTCAATCAAAAATTTGACTGTTACACCCATAAAATTTGAACACAGTAATTCAACATCAAGTATTGTTAACTAAGATACAAAAGAAACAAAAAAAAGCCTCATTTGTACTTTGCAAATACATTTACTTTATTATATAAATACAAGCTATATTCATATTTCAACTTTTACATCACCTAAAATGAATAAAAACAAGAAATGTGATTCATTCATTCACATCAGTTTTACAGTCTTTTAGCAAAAGTGGTATTCATACACATTCCTCTTTTTTAAAGTATAAACTATAAATCATTACATATACTTCACAATTATAAGGACAATGAAGCCAAATACATGTAGAAAACATGCAAAGTTCTGTTCTACCATACTTGAAGTAAATGTATGTTATCAGATAATGTATAGCCACAGTATAGCATGTTCGCATTACCTTGGAAAAGCAATCACCAATGCATGATCACAATACAACTAATAAGTTTCTAATTTTTACAAAGTTAGGGAATCAGTACTATATATATATATATAAAATTATTAGAATTCCATAATGACTTGTTTACATGTAAAAAAAACTATTTAGTCAAGTATTGCAAATATCATTAGCACAAATTCTATTGAATATGAAAAGTTTGACTTGACAAAAAAATAAACTGAAATCATGAAAAAAGGATGAATAACAAAAAAATATCAAAATGTACAAATTGATAAAGTTTAAAACATTTATTAAAACTGGAAAATGTGGCCGATAAATTAACTACATTATCTATTCAATTAAGAAACTATTAACTAATTTCTTTTTTCTCTTTCTCCTTTTTTACATTTGATGAAACAACTATTTGATCAAATTTTATCAAAATATTTTTTTTATCAATTCATTTTTATTAGATAAAAAAATTTATTTCGGATAAATGAAAATGAGAGTAAATGCATAAATTACAAAAAAAAATTCAAATATTAATTTAAACTAAAAAACGCAAATCTAACAAAACATTTCACTCCAAATGCGCAAATGTGGGTTTCAATAATTTTATATTAAATATCCTCAATTCTATAAACAAAAATCATGAGTTATTTATAAGTAATGATGCATACATTATGTAACAAAATTTAAACACATTTACTTTAAAACAATAAACTTGACAGTACATTTGTTTCGTCATATACTTTTTACAGTTATGAAACAATTATTTTTTCCCTTTTATGAAGTTATCAGACTTATTCTGAAAATAATATGAGTAAAATCAAAACTACGATTGATTCTCACAATATAAACAATACCACATTTCATAAAAAGCTTAATCAGAAAATTATTTTGAAAAGTTTACTATATATTTTTTGAAAAAAAATACACAAAAATTCAACAAAATAACGAATTTAATTAATGCAAATATTTATAACATACTTTTCACGCCATCATATCAATACAATTATTATTTTTAGATTTTTGGAAGATTAGTTGGTGAACGAGTCTATCAAAATACAACTGCGCTACTACTATTTTTTTTTTATTTGAAAATGATTGTTTTAATCTCAATGTTGAAAGTGACGTCAGTTTCCCTTAAAAAATATGAGATTTTAAATTTATAAAAAGATTTTTTATATTTTTAAGAAATATATGAACTTGCTTTTTTTTTTGTTTTGGTATATTTTAGTCCTTAAAAATGGGGGAAATAGCCTTGTTGCTCAATATCCCAAAATAAATAAACAAAGTCCTTAATATTATTCTTCACTTATTTATTGAAAACGATTTGAAATTAATTTTTAAAAATTTCAATAATTCAATTTATGAGTAGCATTAAAAAATAGATCAAAAATCCATAAAAAAAAAGTTTTGTTTTTGTTTTGTATACGGTTTTGATTCGTTTAATGGGGTCGATTCATCACTAGAGAGCGCTGCGATCGTGGCCATCATCACGTGATTAAAAAAACGTGCTATCATGTAAACAAATAACAGCTAATGGTATGACACTTGTGATTGCGCGCTAACTTTCGAATTTGCAAACATTATTATTTTATATTCTTTTTAGTACATTAAATAGTTTTAATATATTTTCTACTATTTTAGTTTTTGTATTGTGACTAAATAAATATATAGTTTTAGTTTATAGTATTATATTTAAGTTTAGTTTATACTTCTATCCTTTGACTTCGAATTTTTGTATATTTTTAGGTTTAGTAATTATTTTTTATTAGTGCCAGTTACATTGTGATTAAAAAATTATGCAACGCTCTATTGAACAAATTGCTTCTGGAAATATGAGAAATATACTAATATCAAAATTCATGATGTAAGCGAATTTTTCTCGAAAATTCGTGCAGACTGTAAATAGGGAGTGGCTCGCCGAAACAAAAATTTGTTTAGACTACAGAAAAGTCAGCAAGAGCGATTAGTTAATACTTCGGCTGTTGAATAGGACAAGGAACTGCAAATCAACTTATTATGATTGGATAATAGAGATTCCACGTAAATGTATAACCGTTACCTGAATACATTACTTATTTGTATTCCTAGACACTGTTAGTTGTGTCTGAGTGCTGTGAAGAACTTCTGGGATTTATTAAGGGAATTCTAGTTCTGTGGCATTTCTCAGGATTGTTTTAAAAGGATAAGTTTTCATTGCTCCTGAAGAATTGACTTGCTCTTTGAAATCCTGGAACCCGGACCTTAACAATATTATTTTTACATTCTAAAATGTGTCATGTTTCAGAGCAGATGGATACATTCATCCATTCTTTGTAAGCAAAGGTATTTATTTCTTACCAAATTTGTGACATTGGTTATATTTTTTTAAATAGAAACTTCTTGTAATTACGAAAAAGCCTGTGAATTTAACTTATTTTCTAATATTCATATAAAGTTTCCTTTTTGCTATTCTTGAAAATCCATTTCAGTAGTATTGATTGGACATCAAAGTTTTTAATGTTAATCATTATTTTATTTTTTAAAATTGTATAGAAATATTTGTTTGGTTTACATCAATTAGACAATTTAAATGTAATTCAATAACTCATAAGAAATAATTTGTAATAAAGAATAATCCAATAACATTTAATCATTATTTCTAAAAATTATGTATTAACGTGATTTTTTTTTCTTTAACTTAATAGTGAAAGAGTATTTTCTTTTTTAAACTTTGAAGACCGTCTAAAGAGAAATTTCTAAAAGAAATTTCAAATCTTTGTAAATGATAATTACTAAGTAAAGTCAGACAATCAAAGCTGGCAAATGTGTTATTTCATTACAGATTCATCAAATATTTTGCAAGATTTTACTATGTCTTGGAAATTTTTGTAGAACAGTTGTTTAAAAAATTAGTGTACAATAACAATGTTTCAATTTTATATATCCATATTAGTGCAAATAAAGATTGAAACTGACCAAAAAAAATCTTTTTTGAATACATCTTAGAAAAAATACTCTTCATGAGTACATAATGAAGCAATGTCACTGATAGTGTTTCAAAAGAATATGAAAAATGCCTTTTTTAAATTGCAATGAATTTCTTAGTTAAAAAAATAAAACTTTCACATGTATAAAATCATGTAATATTAAAATTAAATGTTGATAAATGATGCACGTTAAATAATTTTAGTTACTAATTTAAACTAGCTAAAAAAAATTTGTATGTTCCAAAATGTAAAAATTTTAATGAAAATAATTTAGCATGTTTCAAATAATTTCTAAAATTAATCCCATATTTTAGTATGATTTGTATTTTTTTCCAAGGAGACAATGATTTATATAAAAAAAAATTCAAACATTTGTAGGTAATAATTATTAAGACTATCAAAGTACTAAATGTTATTATTTTATAACATCTTTAAAGGCTTCACAATGTATTGGTACAAATCATACTATGTTAAGGCCACACAATGCCCTAAACATTTCAAAAACAATTTTTTGACATATTCTTGTGACCCATATCATTGAGAAGCTTGCCACCAAATTTTAGATCTGATAATAAATTAGTTTTAAAGATATTTGAAGAGCTTAGGTTTTGGTTTCATTTTAAAGCAGTTTTCCACTCTTAAATTGAATTAAAAATATTTTTGAGCCCAATCAACTCTTGTAGTGTGAAATGGTTAATTATTTCAGTTCTCATTACTAAAAGCATTTCTGCTTGATTATGTTTTGAGTTCTCATTGTTATTTAATTAAGATTGTTTTCAAAGATTTTTTTGTTTTAAAAATAGTCTATATAACAGGGAAGCTTTATCATTAATTTTTTCTTGTTGGCCCAAACATTCTCAGGTTGCTGTGAGAAACAATATTTCGAAGAGATGGAACACTACTGAAAATGATGTATCTAACTATCGCCCTCACCTAATACTACAATTAGATTTTTGAATTCAAGTATTGCAGATAAAACTGAATATTCTCATGATGTACCTAACTACATAATAAATTGTAGTACTTAAAAGTTGTGCAATAAAACTCAAACTTGCTAAACTGTGCCCCAATTTAAAACTGAAAAAAGTTTTTTTTTACAAACCTGGTGATTTTTATAACTAAAGTTAGTATCATTATTTTATATATAAATACTTTGTGCATCAAACAGTGCTAGTTTAAGCTCATTTCGAACACTGTGGGTACAGAAGATCTACAATTTTTAATAACAAAAATTCAATACTTTTTTAAACTTGTCTTTGTGCAAAGTGCCTATAACACATGTTGATCTACTTTTTAAAAGTTATTATACAATATTAAGGGAATGTTTCATCAGAAAAGGTGCAATGATTTTCAGAAATTCAATTTAATTATCCTCAGTTTTAAATGTATTTTTCTTCTTATTGAATTACATATAATTTATAAAAAATAGTATAATTTAGCTATAAACAATAGATGGCTCCAAAATACAAGTTAAACTTGTAAAATAGAAATTAGCATATTGGATTGAGTTAATATGAAAGTTTTTGAATAATAATAAATATTTATCAATGATGAAAATGAATTTTATTTATACAACACAATGAATTGCAAAAAAGATAGAAAAAATTCAATCCAATATATATAAAAATGAATAGTTGCATAAAATTTCCATTCGCAATTTCTACTGGTTATGTATCTTGACCAGGTATTGTATGTGTAGTGCATGCAAACTAAAAACTTATTTGGAGAAATGTTTTGACATTTCATTATTTTGTTATCACTAATATGTATCTAAAGTATCTTTTTATATATACTTATATTTAGACTTAAAAAAAATGGAAGATAAAAAAAACATCAGACAGAGAGAGGGAAAAAAGATACAGAATTCTCACTCTGAAGTTAAAACGTGTGAAAATATATTGTTTTAGATTAAAATCATTATTATACATCAACAAGTTACTAAAGTTTATCATGAATAAATTGAGTTCCATTCTAATCAAAATCACAGTTTCTACTCCTTATAAGCAAGATAATTAACTAATTATAGTATTAGTTTACCAGGAAAATCCTAAATTTCAAGAAACTTTTCAGTTTTCCAAATTATACTTGAGCAAAATATTAAATTACTTCAAAGTTTGTCAAAGAAATGCTAAATCAGTACTCATACCATTCCAAAATTTGTAACTTATGTATTAAACTGCTAAATAATTTTGCCAGGCAAAAACACATCAAGAACTTTAAAAAATTATATTATTATTACTGTGTTCATGAGCCATGATGCCTATGAGCAGGAACAGTTCCAGTTATTAGCTGTATATTGCAACAACATCCCACAGAATCAAATGTCTATACATAAAGCCATATTTGGTTTCATGATCCTAATTCTCAATAAATATACAATTGATGCAAGTACTCTTCTTGGGTCAATATTTGTAAGTAACTCAATGCAACAAATTTATTCAGGACTTATAAGCAGGATAATAATAATATAGTACATGAGTCTTTTATATTTATGTAAAAATAAATCTAATGATATAAAGCAAATGTAATCTATAATGATAAATCTTCTACAAATTGTGCAAATACCTATAAATGCTTATTTGTAATACATAGTAAAAAAATTTGTACATCTGTTTGATAGGTTTATGTCACAGTCAAACTCTGAAAAACAAATGTTCTGCTAATAGATACCACACAAATGCATTACAATTATTATTATTATTTTTTTTGTAAAAGAATTATGGATTCAAAAATGACTTTTTTATTTTGATCATGTAAGAGTGAGCAGGACTTTTATATTCCATATATGGACATAAACATATTCTATTATACACACATTTTTATTAAAAAATTTTAATGCCTTAATTTATTATCATATTTGGAATTCAATTCTCGATAAATCATATCTTTTACCTAAAATAGCTCAGGGAGTAGACTTTCAAAATGCTGCATAATTTTTTTACATGTAATTTTACAAATGTTAAATGATGGTTTTGACGTCTAATGTTTGAAAATGGTACTTGATTCATCATAAAGTATAAGCATTAATGAAGCTATAGTAAATTAAAACCTTTTTCCATTTCTATAGTGAATGCTTCTCGAAAATATTTTTTTCTTTTCCCTGTAATATTCTAAAATTATTAAGTAAAACAAATTTTTGATTTATATGTATGTATACTTGCTTTTGATATGCGCAACATGTATGGTTACATATCAGATTTTTGCATCCTAATTTTAGATAATTAAATACTGAAGTACCTCTGTTAATTACTGTGAAGATGTGTAAAATAAGTAAAATTTAGGTTAACTAAATATATGTTCTATTGTGTGTGTGTTAGACATACCTAGGTCCTTAATTTTACCAAAAACATATCAATGGGTTGCAAAATATTATTTTGGGTGGACATTAAGGTATTTTCAATATTTAAAACATTGAATACACTAAAAAAATCTCTTGCAATGAAACCTTTTATTAAGGTTTTCATATGCAAATCACTATTTGCAATGAATTTATTTTTCTGTACAATATCCTTCTGCTTCTATTCTGTTTTGTAAAAGGCAAGCTTATCCAGGAAGGAATAGAAAGTGCTGGCTTTAATCAGAATGTAACGTTCGCTATCCTTGTATTAAAAGAATTTTTTAAAAAAATTTACATAATTATGCATGTATATGTAACTACTCATGAATTTTAAGCTTATAAAGACGTAAAATAAAAATAACATGAAATTTAAAATGTCAGTTGTAGTATAGTAAAATTGATAAGTAGAAATTTTCTTTTATCATAAATGTTTTTTTAATATTGGGAAAAGTTAATGCAATCAGTGTTTTAAAAATATAGATAGATACTTGCTTCTCAATTTCTATATGATCATGCTCTTCAGTATTGAACTGATTTATTCCCTGATTTCTGGAAAAATAGTGAAATATGAATCTCACAAATTATTAAAATTTATTGTATGTTCTTCACCATACAGCATTATACATTTATGGATGCATATTTTTCAAAGTACACATGAACTTAATTAATTTACTTGTATTTGTAAGTGTATTGTTCTGAAAATTACAAAATAATGACTTTGCTGAGCCAATTCAGTTTAAAATTCTTATCTAGGTGCTTGTTAAATTAGTGAAAATAATTATATAAAGAGGTAAAAGAAAAAAATGTAGGTGAGTTCAACTGCGTACTTTTTCATCAGTTAGAAAATCAGAATAGGTCCCAGAAGTAGTACCCTGGTTTGTTTTTTCGTGTCTGCAAAATTGAAATGTTTTGAAGTCGACGCATTTATCAACATATAGTATAATAAAAATTCAAATGACTGCAGCATAGAAAATGTATATATATATATTAGCATTATACACACACAGTTAGGAAATGAAATGAACAAAGTTATGATTATATTTCTATAAATTAAAAAGTATTTTGTATTGCTACTAAATGGATGGCAAAATTTAAGATTGAGATTTTATTCCAATAAAATTTAACACAACAAAGTTCATTATTTAGACAGTTCAGTTTCAAATTTTTGTCCATACTGCTTATAAAATTGTCGATAACGTAACAAAAGCAAGTAATATAAAAAATAAATCATTCCTTCTTAGGTAAGAATTTTATTTTAGTTACTTTTTGTGAAATAATTACAATTAATATATATAAATATGTGTATACATATGACAGAATCACAACATTAAGTGGAAATTAATTTTTTATTAATTATCATTAAAGTATTGCATTTCTATCCAAAACAAATGTTTCAAATTTCAGTTTAACTGAATGTTTTATTGGACACAAGTCGCCAAAATGGTCGCTATGTCGCCAAAAATGATGCCAACATAGATGTATTTATATTTCTTAGAATAATTGTTTTATTAATTGTAATTAAATTACTGTATTGTCAACCAAAATAATCATGTACATAAAATTTCAGCTCAATCGAGCGCTTCAAAATGTATTTTACTAACGATTGAAAATTTGAACAACATAAATAAATATTGAGAAAGTGTGAACTAATAGTAGGAATTGAAAAAAAAAACCGTAGGTAATCAACTACATACTTAACAAATACAGAGCATTCAGAATAGATCACAGAAGTGGTACCCTGATCTGTGTATGTTTGCAAAATTAAAATTCTTCGAATTCGAAATGCTCAGAAAATATTTCAGACTCTTTTTAAAACTTTAAAAATCGTCAGCGTATTTGATAAAAACAAAAAATATTGAAAATGAAATAATTAAAAAGTACACACATTTCAGTCGAAATTTTTTTTGGAACAACTTCTTTCATTTGTTTTTGATAGTAGAAGTAAATACGAAAATTCCGCCAAAATACTCAGTCGAATCAAACACGTGGCTATTTGTTTTGTATATCATCACGTGATTATGACGTCAGGTGTATCGAGTCCATAACTGTTTTTCAGCAAAATGTAACAAAATTTACAAGTAATAGGAGCCACAGAGTGTGAGAATATGTAACGATTGTATTTTAATATGCAACAAAATCTGTTAAATTTTCATATTTTGGTTACTTCTAAATTCCTGGTCTTTTTTTTTCAACGGGGGGGGGGGAATCGCTTGATTTATCATTTAATTTATTGCTGAGCAAAATCAGTTCATTCTACAAGTTGAGCTGGAAGTGATAGCAGGATAGTTATGGTCCAGAACTCGTTATCGTGTTGTCGAGTCAAAAGGTTGAACCCTGGTACTACTGAAGACCAAGGAAAAAGAGAAACTGATGCACAATAAAGAATAAAGAAATTGCTTAGCCCAGACGCATATTACTCGCTTTTCCGATGGCACAGAAGTCTATACTCTATAAAATTGGAATTCAAACTCATATGCGTTTGGGTTGGATCTTTATGAATTGTTGGCTATTTTCAAAATAATAAGAATAAAAAAAGCAAAAAATTGCATAATCATGATAAGCTATGGTGTTAATTATTGAACCATGGTTAAAATATATTATAAATGAAATAAATTTACATTCATTTCAGAAGGGAAAAATATCAAGCATCTTTATTTTGCTCACTGCGTTATTTTATTTTTATTTCCCCTAGCTGGTTTAATTCTACAGTTCTCAGGCAATTAATCAAATCTATCATCCGATTTTTTTCATTGCCAGATACAACAGAATAAAAAACTACTAATCCGAACTTAAAAATGTAGACATAAATTATTTCTCTGACAAATAGAACTGTAAGAGATAGTTTTAGTTGAGAATTCCCTCACTAGATGGCTGTACCAATCAGCCTAACATGTGGCTCGAATTTAGAGCATCACAGGAAATCCTAATTATTAATTAATTATAATTTTAAAAATACATAATTAAAATATTATTGATTCACCATGTAATTTAAAACAATCTTTATTAATTTTTTAAACTTTATTTGTAATTCATATTTTTGTATTTTTATATATATTAACTTGTTTAGTATAATGTGTTATCTGTAACAAAACTGAGCGTTGTAAAAAACGTGGGAATCCCACGCACTTCTCCTCTGATCATTGAACTAGGATGGTGATTTGAAAGTTTGAGAAATAAACTGTAAAATTGTTTAAAAAGCTTGTCGCCTATATTGTGATGGGAATTACAAAGTAAATGCAAACCTTCGACGAACGAAATAAATTTAATATTGTTCACCTATTGGAATCCTCAAATAAGTGAACCGATAGGCAACAATAATTGATGACCCGGACTTGGACATTTTTTTTCGTACGTGTATCTTGGACATTTTACAATCATGACAGACACTTCCGAAATAGAAGACCTTTTTCTAAAATATCAGCGCTGGAAGCCCAAATAGCCAGCATGAGTGTGCAGTGACACTCTCGCAATCCCCATCGCAGGCGATCAGGCAGAAGCCGATCAGGATCCAGAAGCCGTTACGACCCAAACGGAAGACTTTGTTTCTTCCATTATAGATTTGGAAAGAAGTGCCGACCGGAGAAATGTATCCAACCTTGCAGCTGGAAGAATCCGGAAAACCAGCCTCAGCAGTAGACACCGCGGCGAGTCCGGCTGCTGATGAAGTACTTGGCCGCAAATCCCGTTTATTCGTAACAGACAGGAAAACGGGCTATAAATTCTTGGAGGATAGTGGAGCCGATGTGTAGATCATCCCTGTGAGCAAAGGTCAGTCTCAAACTTCTGATTACAAACTGTATGCTGCAAATGGATCAGAAATACCAACTTACGGTATAAAAATGCTAACGTTGGATTTAGGACTCAGACGACCTTTCCAGTGGCCATTTGGGATGGCAAAAGTCTCTAAGGGCATCATAGGTGCAGATTTTTTTATTAAAATTCAAACTCTTAATTGATTTGTATAAAAAGAAATTAATTGATGGTTTAACTAACCTTTCGATAAGAGGGGAAGTTGCTGCCATCGAAAATAATAGTAACTGAAGCACCGTTAACAAAATATCTAAATATTTCGATGTATTAAATTTATATCCCGATTTAACTAAACCTAATTTGATCAATAGAATTGTGAAACATAATGTAGAGCATCACATAGTGACCGCTGACCAACCAGTCTACTCTCGAGCACGACAACTAGCTCCAGATAAATTAAAAATAACAAAGCAAGAATTCCAGTTCATGCTTGATAACAATATCATCAGACTATCTAAATCCCAGTGGGCTAGTCCCTTACATCTGGTTAACAAGAAAGATGGGTCGTTAGGACCATGGAGAGATTATAGAAGGTTAAATGCACAAACAGTGCCTGATCGATACCCTATCCCCAGAATTGAAGATTTCAACTATATCTCAACCCTCTAAGCGGTCCAAACGTCTTTTTCTGCCATCCTGAGATGCTTCAAAAACGCACCACACGTTTTTTCCCGTAAGACCGGGGACTCACCAAAAATGCACCAAACGTGTTTTTCTCTCCTCAAGTAACAGCTTCGAAAGCGTTAGAGACTTCTTTTTCCGAAATCCTTTCCCCCCTTTAAAAGTTTAACATCTTGAAGGATAATTGGGGAGGGACAACGGACTCTGACAGGAAGTTTTATGGCTCGCGGGGAACCCCGTTCTTCCCCTGCAGCAATCGTAAAAAACTGGTAAGAATTTTAAACCTCCAGAGCGTACTGACTATCAGTTAAAGTTTGTAAGCAAACTTGACTTGAAATAATATTGGGTTTGAATTAAATAAATTCTCTGATGTAGTTTTCACGATCTAAGCATTTTTTAAAATCTTTCATTTAAATCATTGGTAAAATCCTAGCACAGCACACTGTTGCATTTGGCGACAAAAGTTTTTCGCCAAATGACGCCAAGTAAAAAACCACGTTTTTCAAAATGGTGTCAGAGACGTAAACAAGAGGGAAAAACGTGGTTTTCAAAATGGCGTCAAGAGACGAAAAACATCGAAAAAACTTGGTTTCCAAAATGGACAACACAGGAAACATAAAATAAAAAATTAATGCAAATTTCGAGCATCCATTACAAGATACTATCAATCCTTCATTCACACAAAAAACAAGCATTACTTTTTCTTATCTTTTATTCAGAAAAAAAAATCCATCCGTCGTGTTTTTACGAAGAAAACGTGGTTTCTAAAACAGCTTCAACAAGAAAAACTGAAAAAGCGTCACTTCTAAAACGCTACATTGGGAAACGAAATCCAATATGAATGTCTTAGGCTGATGAACTAACGATCTTCCATTTCTCTCAAAAACAAATTATTTTCATATTTTGGACCCATCCATACCTACCAAAATATTTTCAATCGTTCATTCATTCACAAAGCAAGCATTCCTTTTTTACATCTTTCACTCAAAAGAAAAAAATATCCATTCGGCGAGCTTCAAAAAAGAAAACGTGGTTTCCATAATGGCGTCAAGAACATAACAGAAAACCGTTGCTTCCAAGATGCAATAGTGAGAAAAAACATCGTCCAAATTGAATTTATCAAAGCATCTCCCTTTCTCTCTAACAAATATTCTTTCAGCAGTTGTTTCGTTGGAAAAAAAATCCACTCATTCCTCAAATTTAGCTTTCCAGAAAAATCTTACACGTCATCAAGTTGACCATAAAAAAAATGACCGTTGTCCAAAAAATCCTGTCCGAATAGGGTTAGTATTCCCTGAAGAATCCAAGAAGTGTGCCCTGCTAGGATCCACCCAAATAATTTTTTAAGTTCCATCGCATTAGTAATATAGATGATATACTCACTTTTGATTTAATATTAATTTGAAATTCAACGAATTGGGAAGGGGAAGGGTAGCTTGATAAAAATCATTTTTTTTTTTTCTTTATCTTAAAATTCTCAAGTAGAATTAAGTTTTTATAATGTATCTCTAAAAATATCTATGATATATCTATATTTAAATTCACAGTATATATTAAAACAATGAGGATAATTTACAGTTTCCTTTTTCTTACTTTAATTAATACTTCTAAGTTTTTTTTAAAGAAATTATTTCGTTTGTGTCAAAAATTAACAGAAAAAAGAAAAAAGAAAAAAAGGGTTCAAAATTTAAAATCTGTTAAACTTTTGAAATTCTAAACATGAATAATTTTTAAGCTTCTGTAAAGCAGAACTTGCAAAAATTTTGTACGCATTGATAAAAATAACAACAACAAAAAAAAACCTATTTAAATCCTTAAGTTTTTCATAATATCAAAGCAAGGTGTTCAGAGTATCTTACATACAATCCCTAGTTTTGTATTGCTTAGATAACGAATTATAATAGAATTTTTAATGTCTGAAATTCAGTTTCCTTCAAAGAGAACGGGAACAACCAACTCATTTTTTTAAGCTTGAATATTCGAACAAAGAGAAATGAAAAGCACCTGGACACATTTACAGTTGACATTTGCGCCTAGTAGGTAAGAAAAGCCGAATCTGCGGTAAAGGCGCAGGCGCAGGCGCAGGCACAGGCGCAGACACAGGCGAAGGCGCAGGCGCGGAGTTGTTTTCCTCCTGTGGATGCTGCGTGGAGTTCAGTTGTTTCCCTCCTGCTATGGTTTTGGTTTTCGAGTTGATGGGGGGAGTTGAGTTGTTTTTCTCCTGTAGAGGCGGCGCAGGCGGCGGGTCTGATCTTGATTCTACAAGATGGCTGTGGAATGTTTTAAATCGTTTTCTTGAATATTTTTTTATAATCTTTTTTTGAAGAAAAAAAATGAGCACTTTTTATTATTGGAATTTATAAATTTTGTAACTGAAGAATTTTTGGAAAATCTTTGCCTAGATAATATTTTAAGAGAAGTAAGAGAAATGTTACATCCACCTGATTATTTTGAATAGTATGAGAATCTGAATAAAATGATTTTTTAAATGTTTAATTTGAGTTAGTTTTATTTATATTGATTGTTAGTTTAATTTATGTTGAGATACTTTCTTTTTAAAAATAAGTGTGGGTATATTTAAAAAATTCTTTATCTCAGAATGTTTAAGCATAAATGATATTTTAAATACATTTCATACAAAAGTAAGAAAAAAAAAATACTGTATAAATATTTTGTATAAGTTTCCGACAAGATTTGGCTTTAAAAAGTTTATTTTTATAAATCTGAAAGAAAAAAAAATGGTTTATATATATATATATATATATATATATATATATATACGGTTATAGTGTTAATTTTATTCATACTGCTTTCTAGTTTAATTTATGCTGAAATAGTTTCATTTTAAAAGATAAATATCAATATACGTCTTTCAAACAAATTATCTTAGTATGTTAAGCATAAGCGATATTTTAAATATATTTTGTATAAAAGTAAGGAAAAATTTATGTTTATGTGTTTAAAGCAAACTCTTTGCCTTTTCCAAAGAGTATAAATTGTATAACTGTTCATTGCAATAACTATTTAGTTATTTTTTTTCTTAATTGAATAGAAATAAAAAAATTTAAATCGCTTTCTTGAATGTTTTTTATAATAATCTTTTTTTGAAAAAAAAAATGAGCACTTTTTATTATTGGAACTTACAAATTTTGTAACTGAAGAATTTTTGGAAAATCTTTGCTTAGATAATATTTTAAGAGAAGTAAGAGAAATGTTATATACACCTGATTATTTTGAATATTATGAGAATCTGAATAAAATGATTTTTTAAATGTTTAATTTGAGTTAATTTTATTTATATTGTTTGTTAGTTTAATTTATGTTGAGATACTTTCTTTTTAAAAATAAGTTTGGGTATATTAAACAAAAATTTTCTCAGAATGTTTAAGCGTAAATGATATTTTTAAATACATTTCATACAAAAGTAAGAAAAAAAATACTGTATAAATATTTTGTATAAGTTTCCGACAAGATTTGGCTTTAAAAAGTCTATTTTTATAAATCTGAATTAATTAAGGGGGAGGGGGGTTTATACGGTTATAGTGTTAATTTTTTTTTCATACTGCTTTCTAGTTTAATTTATGCTGAAATAGTTTCATTTTAAAAGATAAATATCAATATACGTCTTTCAAACAAATTATCTTAGTATGTTAAGCATAAGCGATATTTTAAATATATTTTGTACAAAAGTAAGGAAAAATTTATGTTTATGTGTTTAAAGCAAACTCTTTGCCTTTTCCAAAGAGTATAAATTGTATAACTATTCATTGCAATAACCATTTAGTTAAATTATTTTTTTCTTAATTGAATAGAAAAAAAAATTATTTATTATACATTGCTTTAATAACAAATTGTAAATTTTAATTCGGTATAATGATTACACATACACAGTAAAGATACAAAGTAAATTGTTTATTCAGAAATTAACATCTTGTATTGCGTTTTACATTACAATCGTATATATATATATATATATATATATATACATTACAGGAGAACAACAAATTGTAAAATTGATTTCAGTATAAGGATTACACAAAAAGATACAAAGTAAGTTGTTTATTTACAAAAGCAGCATTACATTTCACATTACAATCTTTTATTTACATTACAAAAATCACATTATTGTGTCATCATTGGATTTTATGTCTTACTGCTCATTGAATAGGTCTAAATTCATCAATGACCAATGTCCATGGGCAAGCGTAGTAATGTCATCATCATCATTAATAAACCTTTTGTCATCTTTATAGGACAGAGCAAGTTTGTTTGCTTTATGGAGTGTATTGAATGAAATTTGGATCTATATATATATAATTAAGTTCATGTCAACATATTTTAATTTTTGATTAAAAAGACAGACTTTCTATTCCTCAAATGTTATTTTTTTTTAAGTTTGTTTTTTAATTCCTTTTAACCGCTTTTCGATCTTATGGTTTGTTTGTAGGCATATATTTTCGATTTTAATCCTACATATTCTGTCATAATATTTCCTTTGTTTCATCTTTCATTTTCCCGAAGACATTTTGTTCACTAGAGGTAAATTAAGGTATCCGAACACGTTGAAAATGACCCAATTCAGTCAAGAACAGATATTTTTGTTTTTTATTTATTGAATATAGAACTTTTGACTTTACGAAATATACTTTATTTGTTTCTAAGTTACAAGTTCTTAAGTTCTAAGTTTCCAAGTTACAATCAATTTTATAAAGTTAGAAAAACCGGAGTGTGGGTTTTTGATCTACCAGAAGTGGGCATTTAAATTGCTCAAAATCTATCATGGCGAGTCCGATAACTCCAAATATTACGAATGTATTTCTATAAAACCTTTTAAACCTGATATTTACGTTATTTTCTAGAGAATGTACTAAAATATGTCTTATTATATGAATACTTTTTGAGTTATTGCTTGTTATTTAAATAATGGTCACATAAAAAATGTAATATTTCTTATAATGTTTACTCAATCAGCTCCAAAATTTTCAAATTTTAATAAAAAATTACAATTTTAGCACATTTTCTAGATAAATGCATCTGGTTTGTTTTCGTAAAACTTTTACTAATATATGTTATTTTTTTTTTCTCTAACTGCTTTGAAGTTTTTCAAAAATATTGCTAAAATTTAACAAGAGAATTAGAATTTTATGACTCGTTTGGACAACCTCCTGCATTCTATAACATTAGTACTACTACCTATTTAGATGTATTATGGAATTCCAAAGTGTTTCAATCACCAACATCCAATGTTTGTGGACAATACTGTATTTACTTTTTATTCAAACGCAGCCAAGGCTATTCTATGCATTATATTTTAAATCAATTGTATATAAATGATTTTATTATGTATCAATTTGTAAAGAAGCGATATGGTGTAAGATTTGTGTTTAGAAAATAAAAAAATAAAAAAATGGAATGAAACTAAATATTTGTGTCTTTTATTTTTTTCTATTATATTCTTTTATTTTTCCCTAAAAAAATAATATTTTTTTTCTATGATAATTTTTTTTTCTCAAAAAAATTAATATAATTTTTATAATAATTTTCCCCTCAAAAAATTAATATTTTTTCTATGATAAAATATTTTTGTTCCCTAAAAAAATTAATATTTTTTTTTCTATGATAAATTTCTTTTTCTCAAAAAATTAATATAATTTTATTTAATTATCATCTATTTGAAACTTTTAAATTTTATTAAATAAGTATATTTTCACCTGCAAAAAAAAACTGTTCAAATCATAAAGAGACATTTTTTTTAAATCAAATGATTATCATTTATTTCAAAGTTTCAACCATACATTTCTGCGAGCATACATTATGGTTTTTTGATAATTTTGTTATTCTTATACAATTTTTTATTTACATCTAGATGTTTCGGTAAATTTACATCATTCAAAGCACTTAAAAATACATATCTTCCTTCAGGTGCCGATTTTCGGTTCCGTAGAAAATCATTTACGAGGAATACAATATTACTTCCTGGAATAACAGTATTTTTGTAAATAATTTCACCATCAGAATTCCAACTGAAAGATTCTTGAAGCTTAAAAACTGGAAAATATCTTTTGCTTTTTCTTTATACCTAGGTGGAACAATTCTAAAAATTTTATCCTCTAACACTCCTTTTTTCTGTCTTCACATTCTGCCCTTTCTCTGTCTTCACTATTGAACCTTTAGATTTCGTTTAATGATTCCATTTCTTGATTTTCCGATACAGATGTTTCAGTTGAAATTGATTCGGACCTTTTCGATTTTCAACAGAAAAATGTGTATATTTTTGTAAAACTTGTAGATAGAGTATTGCTTTTTCTTCTTCAGTTAAATCTATTATGGAGAATGTTTTCATACGTTGATCAAGTTCCGATAAGTGTTCCGCTACTTGAACTCTTCTTCGGGTACCAGTACAAATTTTTTGCTAAATTCCATTTTGAATTAAAGAGCTGATAACGGAAATAGCTGCTGGTAATAAAATAGATAGGAATCTTCTCCTTTTTGAATTAAAATTTTCTTTTTCTCGTAAAGAGGTGTTTTTTTGTTAGAAAGCTTTCTTAAGCTTTCTTTATAGGGAGATAAGCGATTTTTTAAATTTTAGTCAACGATATGTTACCACATAAAACATTCAGCACGCACTCACACAAAGTTTTTATTTCTTTCTTTGAACACTTTTTCAAAATAGATTTTGAGTTTTTGTTTTAGAAATTAATTTTAAGAGCTCTAAAGTTTGTTCAGAACACACTGGCATCTTGCGAACTAATGAATATTCATCTAACAATTTGAATCTATTTATTTGTTTCAAAGTAATGGTTATCGAGGTTGATATACATAAAAAACATCTCCAGGAAACATACCTGTGCGCACACGCAAGGATTCATCAGTTTCAGGTTTTAAATCAATAAGTAAGTATCCGTACGGCTTTGATGTGGTATCTGTGTAACATTCTTGAAAAAATTTCACTTTACGAGGATATAATTGGCGCCCTAAATGTGTAATTTGGGATTGATCTCTTCGATTCTTAAATAATACAAGATAATGAGCGTTTAAGGAAATTTCTCTAATTTCTTTCCCTTTATGAAAAATATTCTGTACCACAAAAATTATACTCAAATTTCTGTGATGTGAATATTTACAAATAATTTGTTAATTGGGGATCATTCCCTAACTCGCCCATAAGATCATCTATAACAATTAACGCATCCGAATACTGGTGCACATTAGATGGAATACCTTCATGAAAGGAAATATTCGACATTTCTTCATATAACTTTTGATAAACCCCATAACACCAAAACTATTTTTTAGGAAAAGGTTTAATCATTTTATTTCAATAATTTTTTAATGAACTGACTTTTACCGCTACCAGATGGTCCAGCCAAGATTAAAGTAAATGGGATGAACCAATTTGAGAGAATCCATGATTAAACAAAATAATTTTTATCAATGCTGCTGCTATTTATACTAACGAGACAGTTAATTCTATAAATTTT
>BMAO01036383.1:0-30952 GCA_019973975.1 Trichonephila clavata | reverse complement strand
CGTTGAAAATGCCATTTTCGGTCAAAAATCGCATTTCCTTTTTATTTTTACCATTTTAAAGTTCAAGCAATTAGCTTTCTAAATCTGTCTTTGTTTTGTCTGTGCGATAATTAGAAAAAAGTTACAGATGTTTAAAATATTTTTACAGCTGTCATTCGAAACCGGAAGTGGTGAAATCGAAACCGAAGTTGTCTGTTTAAATGCTTTTTACGATAATTTTTGCAGTTTCAACCCATTATAATTTTAAAACTATTTCTGACAATTTTTTTAATTATTTAATTGATGGGCAACAATTTCGATCTTTTAATTCGACTCTTGCGATTGGCAACATTTGTTTCTTCTGACCTCACATGTTTTTGTTTTGATTTGGGCCTTACGAATTTTGATCCTAAATTTCTTCTAAAAACTTAACTTTTTTCGATTTAATTGTACAATTTTTGATCGTTGATGGTTCTAACATTCTGCTTTTAAAAATTCAAGTTATAATGTTCATAAAACTACAAAAATAACTTCTTGAAAATGCAACAGTGGACTGATAACAGTAGATTGGTAACAAAAACATTGGAAGTAGCAAATATTCAAACTTGTAATGAACAAAAACTGGATTCACTGAAGAATTTTTCACAGTGCAAAGAATGTTTTAATGGAACATTAAGAGGTTATGGAATATTTTATTTAAATATTTTGGGAAGTATGTTTTTCTCAATTTGTGTTTCTTTTATTGTTTTGAGAAGAATCTGTACCTCCATGAAGATTACTTGTTTGGACTGACTTCTAATGTGACTTTAAAATGCTCCAAATGTACTTTTATTGTCAATTTTTCAGCTACTAAAAAGCTTAAAAACCAAACTTCAATTAATTTGCAACTTATTTGTGGAATGTGAGTTATTGGATGATGACATTTGTCTGCGAAAAAGTTACGTGCTAAGCTGAATATGCCCTGTATTGCAAAAAGAGCATATAGACTTTGTGAAAGAAATGTCTTGGCTGCTGCTACATCAACGCTAAAGATGTCATGAATGCTGCTGCGTTGGTAGTAAAAAGAATTACAAAATGTTCCAACACGTCAATTGGAGAATGTGGAATATCCGTTGACGACAGATACATGGACATTCTTCCTAAAGTTTCTATAGAAACTTATCCATCGCACTGGGAAACTTCAGATTAGGAAATTATGTCTAAGTTTTGTAGAATTCTAAATGTCTAGTCGAACATGCGTGTTCTGCATTCATCTGGTATTACTTCAATCATGGAATTGTTTGTGCGTACAAATCTTTGTGTGATTTATACCACGAGATCTTAAAACAATGTTGATTTCTATGGTGTGTGATGGTGATTCCCAAGGATACATTTTAGTTAAAGATCTATTTGATGTCAACAGTGTCATAAAATGAGTGCCTAATATACTTCTAAGAAAGAGTGAGTATTCGGCAAAGAAACTTAGAAAAAGCCAGAAAAACCTCGGTGGGAAAGAAAAACTTTCCAGTGTTATGATTAATAAAATTCAAAACTATTATGGCAGTAACACCAATCACGTCAAAGCTCTGCTAAGTGCGGCATTTTTTCTCGGTGGCTCCATCAGAGAGATACCCATGTATGCACCATGCCCAAATGGAGCTGAGAGCTGGTGTGAGTATCAATGAAGAATAGCCACCGGAAAAAATATATATAAATAAAGGTGTAAGCCTTTCCATGAAACTTTTAAATATTGTTAAACCTGTGTATACAAAGTTGTTTGATAAGCAGTTATTATAAAATCGCCTCCACGGTGTGACACAAATGTAAACAAATCATTTAACGCGTTTTTTCGGCAAATTGTTCTGAAAGAAACTTTTATTGAGCTGAAAACATTTTCTTTGGGTACCCATATTGCTGTCATTATTTTTAACAAAGCTTTTATTTGTTTGTTTGAAAGCTTTTGGCATAAATGCAAATTATTATACACTGCGTGATGACAGATTTCTTGCCATCATTCGCACAGTGACTCGAAACAACATTCTTTGCCTTTTTAAAATCAGCCAGAAAAAAAATATAGGGCCCAAAGAAAGTTAAAATTTAATAAAATAGCAAGGAGTGGAGGTGTTAAATATAAATCATTAGAGTTTTAGTAATATACTTGTGATATTTTGTTTTGAAATTACATTTATAAAGTTTAAATGCATTTTTCTCAAAACTGTTTTTTTGTAAATTTCTTGATATTTCAAATGTGATATCTAAAGAGCCAATAGAGATACTTGCATGAAATTTTACACAAATGTTATTAATAGTATTATCTAGAGGTTGGACTAGCAGCTAAGAAATTGAACAATTTTTAGTGATTTTATAGTTGGATTTCCTTATAAAAGTATCGAAAATTTGAATGAAATTCATTGGTTGTAGCTTCGATTAGCTATAACTTTTGATTAAAAGAAAATAATTTAAAACTTGTAGTACAACCTCTAGAAATGTGTTTGAAAAATGTGCTGCAGCAATTTTTTTTGTAAAATATAAATTATTTTTAAAAATAGAGCCTTTGAAAAAATTAAAAAAATTAATTAAAATTTCATTAAAATTTTAAATTTTTGTAAATTTTAATATATGTATATTATTTATAACTGTGTTTTTTATCATAGTGCAAAAAATGAAATTAAAAATGTAAAATGTTTAGTGAATTTTAGAAAAATAAAAAAATAGGTCTCCGAACGTAGTCGAATACCTTAATAATTACGAGTGACTTTATGGGTCTATCACATGTAAAATACATATAAAAAGTAACGTTTATCTTCGGAGTTTGTACGGTTTATAATTAATCCTTAACTGCCGCAAAAAATTAAGCGACTCGCTCCTTAAATGCCACTATTTTGTTAAGTAGACGCAAGTATATGATGTATTGGGGGAGGAGTAGGAATAAATATGCAAATCCTCCGAAATTCCTTCACGAATACTGTCAAAGTCCTTTCATTGCATTCCAAAGCCTTCGGAATAATTTTATGGATATCAGTTCATAGAAAAGACGTTACTTCCGAACGATGCATATATACGTCCTGGGGCGATTAACGCTTTTGCTGAGCGGGACGTTTATATACACCGGTAGCTATTAGAGGTTAAAATCGTATTGTAGCTTCAGCGTCAAAGTATGGTACTATTGAAATCAATACTGTTACTGTACGGAGGGGGGTGGGAGGGGACGATTGAAAATTATGATTGAAAATTGGGTCGCAAATATGGAAAGTTTGAGAAGCATTGGCCTAATTTGTTAAAACGACACATATTTTAAGATACCGTAGAAACTATCGATCTCCTATAGACTGCCTACTAGAGAAGAAAAGTTATCGAGCGCCGTCGGAGTTTCTTTTTCGACGAAATGCATTAAAACCTAATAACAATTCGAAGAATTCAACGATACTTAGTCAAATGTAATTTATAAGCATCTTAAGTAAGGACTGAAACTAAAACTCAAAATTTTTGCTGAAGTAAATTAGATTTAAAAACAGTAGCAAAAACACAATTACAGTTTTACCAACCGTTAGGAATACATTTCAGCAAAAAAAATATGAAAAAATAAACTAAGCAATTCTATTTAGCAATAGAAAACTACATGCCAAGTAAAATGTGCTTGTGTACAAACTATATCTACGCCGTAAACAGTTTCCAGAATAAAATGGAACGCATTCTTTTGTTAACGGTGAAAAATGATTTCTATTTTAAGAACATAAGGCAAACAACTATTCCTGGTTTTTTTTTCTTTTACAAATGTGAGACGGAAAATTTCGTGTACCAATGTAATAGAATTTTTATTTTATTTTATTATATTATATATATATATACATAATGAAAATAAAAAGAAATATCTTGAAAATGGACTTAAAGATTCTTTGTAATGAGGAAGAATAAAAAAATATATTGAATTCAGGCCCATTATTCTTTCTTAGAAAATATGCGTACCAGCTACGAAAGACTCCATTTCGATTAAATTTGTTTTGTTGACAAAGGGGAATTTTAAAGAGAATTAAGAATAAGATAAATGTGAAAAAGTTGATTCTATCATATTTCGTATCGATTTTTCAGTAGATAGGTTAATAGAATATTAATTAGATATAGAAGACAGAATTTCCTTGAATATAAATATTAACAAAGAAAGATAATTTGAAAATTAAAATGAGATCAAATACTATTTCAATTTTTTACTTTAGATTTTGTAAATTGACATTTTGAAAGAACTTAATTTTATAAAAGCATTTCTTAAAATTTTAGAAGTATTTCTAGAATCGATCAGCCAAAATTTTGCATTTCTTCTTCTCTAGAGAAACATAAGGAGCCTAGATAACATATTTTATTCCACTTGTCTTCTGAGTCAGTGAATATTAACGTCGCACTATTCAGGAAGTCGAGCGCTATTGGCGACAGACCTCATAAATTTTAATCATGGTCAAATGAAAAGGACGACATCTAAACTGTGTGGGTGGCAACCCCTCTTCTAACTTCCACATCACACCAATGGTAAGACGTTTGAAGCTCGACAGATTTAATGTGCATCGGCACCCCCCCCCCCTACAAGGTGGGTATTCAGCGGAACAAGGTTCGGACTCATCACACACAACCCATAGGTTCGTTTACCTTGACCTTTAGACCACCGCGGCCTCTTACATGTTGGAATAATTGGAACAATAAAAGTCACAACATCCATGGCTGGGACTGTCGGATGCATTGGAGAATAAGTTATTGTTTGTTAAGGGGACATAGTACCTTTGACCCTTCTGAAAATCGAATTTACAAAAACATTTTAAGAAATTAATTCTGATTGTTAAGAACGTTTTAATGGAACTCGTCGAAAAATGCACTAAAAAATGCAAGCGTAAAAAAATACTTGACCCTTAGAAAAATGCAAAGAAACAGATTTTTCATTACGGTTCTGTTTCGAGTTTTTGGATTTGTTATTTGTTTCTCATCAGTATCTCGCACTTAGAAGAAACAAAGTATGTACTTATGTAACGCGCCATTGAATTATGACGAGAACGCTGATCAACGGATCGAATGAAGGAAGACAAAAAAAGCATGATGATTTGGGCAGTACGCTTTTTAAAGCGGCATTTCTTCTTAAACCCTGTAAATAGTATTAATGTTGATGTGTGTGAGTGTAGAGTTCTGTGAAGTTATGTTTAGTCATCAATAAACTTATTCGTATACCAAGGGCTCTTCATTTACCAGATGGAACATTAAAACAAAAATTACAGTCCTCTTGCTCTCCATTGAATTCTCGATGAAACAGATGAGGTTGAAAACTCAATTTTACAGCTTAGAATTACTGACCAAAAATATCAGCATCTTATAAAACAACAATTGACATTGGTCTAAAATGAAACAACTTTGGTCGCTAATGGACTAGCTAATCGACTAGGTATGAAAAAATTCCGGGTTTTAAAGTAAAATATTTTTTTTGTTGTTATTTCTGATTTTCAGGCTGGAATAACGGGAGTGGAAATTGTCTATCTCTCTCACAAAAAAGGCTCCTAAGACACTGTGAATGAGAAAAAAATATGCAGGAACATTCTATGGAATAACAAGCCTCAATACATGAAATGGATACATTTTAAGAGAAAAAAGACTTTTTTCAAAGCTAAGAAATTAATATTTATTCTTTAAACTTTATTTTCTCAGTTTCTAAATTCCCCACATGATTTAAATAAAAGTATCGGTTGCAAAGCTACCGTATTTTATATGTATAATGTAATTGTATATTTGCATTCTGATGCCTCAATTTTTTGAATGGAATCAGTAAAATTTATTTTCTTGTGTGATAAATACTAAAAAAATAGTGATTTTAATTTTTTTTTTCAATTTCTTTTGATTTTAAAAATTACTAAAAAATATGAATTTAAATTTAAAATTGGAAGTATACAGAAGGCATGCATTCTTAAGCTTTCATATTATATAAAATATATGATCTACCTTTAGTCTTTCAAAAGTTATGTTGTGGGGAACAGAAAGAAAGCTATTTATTTTTTTATTATTTTTGTATTCATACTTTATGCTATTAAAAAATATTGGGTTGATGCATAATTATCCAGAGTTTTTCTCAGCACGTTTTTCATCAGTGAAAAGCAGCGATTCGTTTATTATTTTTGTGTAAAAATAACCTTCTATATTGTTTTAGAAAAAATGTGTATTGAAAACCATTGTCACATTCGCCATCTTCCGCTCTACCACTTCGAGAACGGATGGAAAGCAGCACAGTCATTTCGCGATCTCAACGAACTTTTTGGCAAGGAAAGTCAGTGTAGGGAGTGGTTTGCCTGTTTCAAATCAGGTGGAATATAAGCCAGGGAGAGGTCGGCCGTCGGATTTCGACGATCAGGCTCGAAATCGACGATCGCATGACTTGGTGGCTGATGTCAAAGCGTGGATCGCCTCTAACGACGGTATTCACCGCTAACCTGACCCAGCGATGAAACCTGGGGTTAAGTAACCGGCAGTCAAGTTAAAACTAACTCCAGGTTAGAACTTCTATTCACCACTGTTTTTCGACCTCAGGTTACTTGACTGCGGGTTTCCTAACCTGGGGTTACTGGTCGATTCTCATTGGTTGAAGTAAACCCCGTGTCTTCGACTAATTTCTCCGTGATCTAAACTAAACTTCTATCGGAACAGTTGCATATTCTTCTTTTTCAATGTTTTTTCTTCAAAATGAATACTTTCAAAGTTTATTTTACGCAATTTAGAGAAGGAACACTTGCATGTTATAGAAAACAAAGAAACATGCGGTTAGCTGTTTAAAAAAAAGCGAAATGACACGCCAATGTAATGACAATGACGGAGTGATGAATCCACGAACGACAAAACAATTCCGTTAATGTTATGAAAATAAAAAAAAAATTTAACAAAAAAGCAGCGTTTTTCTTCAAGAAAGGTGAAAAACAAGGTGTGGTGAAATATCGTAAGAAATGGAATTAACGGACTTTGAGATCGTCCATTTCTTCACATACATTATTCTTTTTTTCTTAATATCCTCTCTCTTCTAGATAATATAGAATACTTTGAATAACGTAGCTGCGAAATTGGGGAAATTTCAAAAAATTTCATCATAAGAGTTGAAAGAAATCCGAACTCAAACAGGTTCAAAACTGTTAAACACTCGAAAAATCGCATACTGCGCATGCGTCGTTAAAACTAACCCGGTTGTGACCTAGGTTAGAATTTTCTAACCTGACCCGGAGTTAAGTTATTAACTTGTAATGGTGAATCGCACATTCGGCGAAACCCAGGTTTCCTTCCTCTAACCGGTGGTCAAGTTAGTGGTGAAGAATACGGGAGTAAGAATCGTGTCTTCTTCGCTTGTGGAATCGACCGTCTGCAAAGAAAATGGGAAGCAGTAGCTGAAGTAGACGGTGACTACGCTCCCGAATAATCGTTTACACATGTTTTTTTGTTGTTGTCAAATATTGTTATTGATTTTGTTAAATAAAGTTTGCTGAAAAAACGCCGGATAATTATGCATCAACCCAATATAATTATATAGCAAAATTCTTTTTATTTTAAACTTTGTACTTTGCTGCACAAACTGTGAGAAACTCATTTTAAAAGAAGAAGAATTTACTGGTGTGATGAAGAGTAGGAGAAGTACGTCAAAATGTGCAATATCAAGACCCCGCAAGGTACAATCGACCCCTTAACATCGCGCTCTGAAACAAAATGCAAGGTTATTGGTACACGAAGTCAGAAGGCATTACGGGATGACTTGGACCATTTCTAGAGTTAAAATGGCAAAAGATAATCAAAATATTATTGGGAAACTACGGCTTCACATTCATGTCAAGAGAAATCATAAAAAATTCTATAAAAAACTAACAAGATGGAGTATAAATTCACGATTAAATACCATGGCTATGCTGATGATTAAAGAAACTGATAATTGATTGGTTCATGTTAACGTTGCTTTTTCAAACACGGTCAAGTGACGAGGAAGACACCCGAGCTATCCTCTCTGTAATATCCCACTCTCCAAATTTCTACACTACGCAACCATGAAATATTCAGTGACACCATGAGTCATGCCAATAACTCAACAGAAATAAAGATTGGAGCTAGAAGGTCAACATTAGTTGAGAGTTATGGTTACTCGATGGACGACAGAATGTGTTATTTTTTTTTTATTAGCCAAATCTAAAAATATATTTTTTTATCTAGAGAAAATAAATGTCATGTGTCATTTATCTCCATTAATTATATCCACTGTACACATGCATTTTTTTCTTATTTCGTTACAACAATAAAAACACTTTAGAACGCTTAATTTATAAACATTTCGTTTAAAATTGTTTAGAAATTCATAAACAAGATTTTTTTAAATCCTCATTATTTATGGCTACTTTTAGTGTGTTACACCGTAAGAGAAAATCGGAATATTACCGAAGTTCATTTCACCCCGTCGCAGGTTCATTTTCTAACTGGTTTTACGTTATAAAATGTTGATTGCCCTTGCGCAGTAAGCGATTTTTTTGTATGTATACAATCAGTTACATTTATATATATTTCAGCTCTTACGATAGACAGAATTTAGAAAACTCCACTAATTACTTAATTAAACTGTTTAAAAAAATTGGAATCTGGGACAGAAAGAAATGAAGAAATACGATACACAGGGTGTCTCGAAACTCAACATCAAGCGAGCACAAGATCAAATTGGAAATTGTTAAAAAATCACACCTTTATTTACATCATCAGATACTGTGGCGACAAACTTCATAGTTTTACAGTGTCACTGGTTTAATTAAAGTTAACATAGCTTGTCTCAATTTTAGACAGAGAGAAGTCGGCTAAATTAGATTCTGCATAAAAAAAATATTACATGATTACCAAAGCAAAGTTTAAAAAAAAAAAGGACGCAATTAGTGACATCACCAAAATGGTTCATCATGTTAAAATTCTTATGTCGAAATTTTATTCTTAATATGAACTATTATAAACTATACATTCCAGCTCTTAAATTCATTAGATTAATTTTTTATCTCGATTTAAGCGTAGAAATAGCTAATTCTATTCAAATTAGACTCTGTATCCACAGCGAGTGATTAAAGCATTATACATGAATGTCAATTTCTTAACTGTTTTTTTCACTCTCTTAACTGGAATCTACACCTAAGTTTAGTGTTGCGTGGAATACGGAAGATCAAGTGAAAAAAACTATCCTTTTTAACCCCTTAATGATCGCATTAATTTGAAGCATTAAATTATTTACATTTTATATACCTCCTGTATTTCTCTTCCAAGGAATCACTTAATGTTTTATGTAAAATTACTTTATATCCATTCTTTGGTGCAACTGAATTTTATTCTGAAGGCAAGTTTAAATACAATTACATTATTAAATCAAAACAATCTAAAATATAAATAATCAACGTCCCACCTTCAGTGGGTCACAGTAAAATTATCAAACGTTGATCGGTGCAAAAGGTAAAAAATTTGGGAACCATTGATTTACAATATTACGTCACGGCATTTGAGGACGGGATAGTTCGAGTATAGTACAGCGGAAGACCCGCCTTGTAGGGAAGCGATGCACGTTAAATCTTTCGAGAGTTCAAACTTCCTCCCGTTAGAGTGGTAGTTAGGAGAGGTGGTACTTGCTCTGGTGTCGTCCTCGTCACTTCAACAGGGTTCAAGATTAGGAGGTCTATCCCCAAAATCCCTCAAGTAGTTGATCAATCATCGACGTAAATCCTCAATCACTCACTTCAGGACGTGATAGAATTTTGAAAAACTTTCAACCAAATGCAAAAATGTTACACGTTACGATACTGAACTATACATCGACCTTTTTGAGCCGTGCCAGAAAAAACAGAAATTTTTTTTTTAAAAAAAAGGTATTGTTACGAAACCTTTTATTTTTTCCCCCGAATGCCAATGTTGTTGGCATTTGTATACAATTAGTGGGAAAGGTTTGTATTGACTTGGAACTTCTGATGTGGACTTATTTTAAAAGTGTATGCGAAATCATAATTTATACTTTGTGTCCTAAGAACTTGCTTAGAATTGAAGATATTCTTGACCACACAAAATTCCTCTCCTGTCATTTGTAATTGCTCAGTCCAATGGAAGTGGCCAAGGATTCTTCAAATGTATATGTAAAAGAAAGTACCTACATAATAATTGTCTTTGAGTGAAAAATGTAATTAAAATATCATTAAGAGCCTATCATGTTGCATTAAGTAGGTTAATTTTAATTTCTTATTTTTTTTAATATGTAATTTTTGTTTTTCTTAATATGAAAGACATTAACTTTGTTTCGTATAACTTTCATTTTCCTTTAAGTATTTTGATAATTTTTTAATTGTTCTCATTAATTTGTCAGTATAACATTTGATTTTTTAAGAATGTATTCCCCATTCATATAATAGCCTTATCATTACCTTCTTTCATACTTTTCCTAAATAGCTTTGATCATTCTTTAGAATGTCTAGTCAAAGTATGTAATGAATCTCATATTTCATACATTGCCTAAAAACCCGTCAGGAATTCTATACAATGCCAGGATTTCATATTTTGACGATAAAATGTACAATATATGTACTTGTTTTTAAATTTCAGGTAAAATTTTAGCTTGAAATACTATAAATAACTTTAAAAAATAACTGCAATTTGGCCTCAAATAAATGGTAATTTAACAAAAACAAATATTTAAATGTAAGAGAGAAAATTAGCATGCTAAAGAGTAAATAGATATGAATGAATGCAAATATAAATAAAAAGTATAACAGAAAAGTGATAGCAGTAGCAAGTTCCTGCTATGTGAACTATAGATGAAATAACCTGCAATAGATAAACAAAAGAAAATTTTAATGGTGATAAACTAATTTACTAAATGAAGGAAAAAATATTACGAAGCCTTCAAATGGAAAAAAAAATTGAGTTACTATTATATGAGGTATGAGTGTAGTACTATCTAATATCTCTATAATACATCTAATATAGAATATTAGAAGTAATTCAATACTAAAAAAGTTTTTAATTAGTATGAACTAAAATCAAAATCTACCTAAAACAGATGAAGCAGGTCCCCATTGAAATAGTCCAGAGCCATCAACATTACTTAATGAAACAAATAATAAACTATGTTGCTAAAAAATTAATTATTCAAACAATATTTTTTTTTGCAATATTTCTATTAAAAATTACAATTTGATTGCAAAAGAATAAGTACATACAATGATGAATAATTATAGTGATAATTGATATATATATACCATATATGGACAGTATAAGCATAAAAAATGCATATTATCTCCAAGAAACTATGCGAGGAACATATTATCAGAAACAACGTTAAACCATAATGGCCTGAGAGGTAAAAATCTCTTCAATACTTAATTTTAAAGAAATCCTGAGGGAAATAAGAGAAATTCTTTTCAAGGTGCAATCTTATTTGTGTTCAAACATTTTCGATCACAAATGATACAGTTTTCAGGTTTGCAAGATTGTCAGAAATAAAGTTAAGCCATGACGAAAAATGTGGTCAAAGCTGAATTCAAAAGAATCCAAAAGAAAATGAGAATATTGTTTCAAGTGCACCTCATCCTAGTTTAAGTAAATAGCTTTTTGTTTAAAAAAAATTTGTGTTTTTTTTTTTCAATTTAAAACAAAGATGAGATCTTATCGGTCATAGGGACCAAAAGGCCAAACACAGTGGCATGCAAAAAAAAAACATGAAACATACTGGTTTCTCATAAATAGGAAGAATTATCTTCACGATATTACCAACGTATTAATAGAAATTAATGTGAGTTTAATGTCATCTACTTTCTGTTATACTTTAAGCAATATTTTTCAACAACGGAGAAAACATTGAATGTGCCGGTGAAGGAAGAATAGAAATTAATCTTTATTTTCAACGATTGAAAACGACATTGATATGTAAAAAATTAACATTTATATGTAAAAAATGTATACAATGCATGCGTATATATACAATCAGTATGAAAAGCAGGTTATCAGAAGGAAAATTAATTTGATCAGCATCTATAGTTTCCATGTCATTCATAATTTTTCTAACAGATGATATTTTTTTTTGTTTTGTTTTTATGAAACTCATACGAATACAAGCAGGCGAAAAGTGAAGGTGTAGTTTCATTGATTGTAAAAATAAAAAAAACCTTGATATTTGTGTTTTGAATAGGTAATCATGATCTAAGATTCTGTTTTCAGAAAGCCTCACAAACTATTGTTTGGCTTAAGAACTGATTTGTGTCTTTGTTTACATAATTACAGTACATACAATGATGAAGAAAAGGATAGTTCGGGTAATATAAAACTGTGACAATGAAATAGGAATTCTAATTATAATTCAAATTAAAAGGTTTCTAAAACAGAAAAATGTCTAAGTTAGATAAAATTGCCATAAACAGTTTTGAACAAAAAAGAACAAAACAAAAAAACAAAATCTAAAATATTTAAAATCGAAAAAAAAATAAATATAAAAGTAACCTTACATATAGTAGAAATTATAATAATTCAAACCAAAAGGCTATTTTAAATAGATAAATTAAGGTTTGATTTTAATGAAAGTACCATAAACAGCTCAGAACAAAAAAAGCATGTCAAAAAATATATTTAAAAATATAGATTCTAACCTAAAATCACACAATATTGACAATCTGTTAATCCCAATTAGTTTGAATTGAGTGTCATTTTCCTTAGTTACATCTTTCTACTTTTTTGTTACAATGGAAAAACATGGAATTTGCAAATAAAGAAAAACGGCACTTACATATTGGCATCACCGCAGCAAAATTTGCACCATGACATCAAAATAACAGATTCTTGAGTTTTATGTGGAAAAAAAAGTCCAAATTTCGTGAAAAAAGGGATACTTTGGCTGCGGTTACTGTAATACGGAAGTATTAGGGAAAGATGTACAATTTTTCTTTTTCAATGGAAGGAAATGTTTGTACTTGCATTTTATCGCACCATTGCCAACACTCAAAATAACTCGCCAAGTTGGCAATGTCAATTTCACAATGCCCTAAATTGGCAACTATGTGCTTCGTTTCATGTAATGTAGGCGAATGAGTGAGTGATTTTGGGGTTTATTGGCGCAAGAGCCGATTTCGGCTATACTACGCCAAACATTTGTTTTAATATCTGTGGTCTAGACGAGAAGAGAAAGAAAGGATGAACTGAATGACAAGAAAGAGGATCGGGAATAGAGAAGGATCACTAGGGTACCCCGGGTTCGTGAAGCCCGTGTTTACCAAAGACAGTAAACCCCGTGGGAAAAGGAAAAGATCACTAGGGTACCTCGGGATTGTGACACCCGTACTCACCTAAAGAATGTGAGCCTCCTGAGGGGCATGTAATGTAGGCAATAGGTTGTGATAATATGTAAGCACCGAAATGTCATAGGAAGAATTTTTGGTACTTATGTATTATTTCAAAAATTGCCAAGTTGGCAACGGCAGTTTCCTATGTGTCGTCCGGACGGAAATGGCAACCATGTGCTTCGTTTCATATAATGCTGCCAATAGGTTGCGATAATACAGAAGTACTTTTTTTTGACCAAATGGTCATGCTATGCAGTTGGAAATAGGCAAGAATTACAGCTGAAATGTAACAATATTTAGGTGATGACTTAGTTTTACGCTATACTTATTAATAGGCTGGGTGTTGTGATATCAACAACAGATGGATTGTACCCTAAGTATAGCTGTAGATTGATAGTACCACTGAAGTTCAGTTTTGCAAGAACCGCCAACCTGAGGTTTTTACAATTGATAGTACCAGAATATGTGCAAATCTTTTACAAAGTTGCCTCTATAGAAGTAATCATAAAGTGAGAAACCAACATGAAAAAAGCAAAAAATTTTAAGATACAGCTAAAGGTTTAAAGAGTGTTTGCTCTCAGGTCTTCTTGACCCTTATAGCAAAGTTAGAACGTCTTTAAAAGTAGCCAGTGCAGTAATTACGTTAGGTCTTGCAATAAGGGCTGTCGATCCATTACGCAATCAACATGTAGTATTATAAACTACAAAAATATATAAGAAATAATCATGCCCAAAAATAAATCAGATACATAAATTTAATGAGCATTAAAACAAAAACGGCCTTGCAGAAAACAGATTTCATTACTATCTAAAATCATAGAGCTATTTTTAAACACAAAATATGCTGATTTAATGAAACTATATCCCAAACATACTAAACATTGAGCAAATTTTGGTCACACCCACCACACTAGCGGGGGGAAACACGACCAGCAATCGGGCGCATATTGCATAGCGGAACAAACTTATAATATTTGCATTAGAGAAAGACAATTAGCATTAATGAATTAAATGAAGTTCCATCACTAAAATATGCTTAATTAAGAAATCCCGATTCATTTCGGTCGACATCGCTATTCAACTACAAACAAAAACGCTTTGCCAAACCGAAAACAAAATTGAAAAAAAACACGTTCTAGGATAATTTTTTCGAAAAAGAATTGTAATTCTGCCACAAAGAATAAGAAAAAACGACTAAATACAACCTTAAATTAATGTATTTGTAATAAAATATGCAGCAATGTTCCAAAAAACAGTTCGAAACATTAATGTTCGTAAACTTATACTTGAGGGACGTCATATCAATTATTTCGAAGAAAAATCGCTTAAAAATTAAATTTTTAAGAAATTCTAGAGTGAATTTCGAAAAGCATTCTTCGTAGCGCATAGCCTTATGACCCAAGGTATTTATGTGCCAAGTTTTATACTTCTGGGTTGCTTAGCTAGGCCGCAACAGGTGAAACGCACACACAAACTCTTTCTTTTATAAGTATAGATTATCATAGAACGCAACCCCATGTATTTACTTACGAAAAGCGGAACAAAGTAAGTGAGCTAAGGTTACAAAAACTAATCATTAATATTTATGTTTGATTGTGCTAAAATCTAAATTACAATAAAATATCCAATCACTGAACACGTTACTAAAAATCTGGTATTGTCATTTGGTGAGAAATGAGCATGATTCCGAGAATACGAAATGAATAGTTTAAATCTTCTTAGCGCGTTACTTTTGAACACTCCAGCCCGAAAATATCACGATTGCGAGGATTAAAAGGGAAAATTTCACCCCGTGATTTTGACGGGAGTGAGGAGGAAGGGGTTAAACTATTAGACCTATCAACATGGAATATGTTAAATCTGTTTCTTTTATTGAGATCTGCAGAAAACAAGCTATACGGAAACAGACTTTCAAGTGGGGCTACAGAGACGTAAAATATCGACCGTAGTCTTAAAAATTCAAGCATTTCTTAAGTTAAGAAGCAAGGGATGAAATAATGTTTTTTTAGCCCAATTGTAAATCTTATTGATAACTTTGAAAAAAAGCATACAGTAGATCTTCTTTTTGTGCGGTTCTTTTTTATGATGTATATCAATTGCAACGGCTTTGATTCTACACCATAATGTTTTATGTCAAACATACACACTTCAATACGCTCTGTTTATTGGTTATAAAAAGTCTGTCGACGATACACGTTCAACTCTTTTCTCTCAAAGCGCTAGCAGTGAGCATTTGATTGAAGACGAAACTGTCAATGGCAGTGACATTATCAATAACTTGATAGATTATGAAGACGGACAAGAAGTATCAGATTATTTAAAAGCGGATAAAATAAATGCAGATATCCAGCTTTCCAAAAATCGGAAAAGAATTTTCTTAAAATAGATACCAATTCCGAAACGAGTATGAAATTCCAGAAAGAGTTTCGATTATGCACATCTGGTTATGGTAATGTTTACAAGCAACTCATCTGCTGACCGTTGTCACAAAAGTTATTCGTTATACACTGCTGGCCACCGTAAATGCAACACCCTGAAGGAAGCACGCAAATAACATGAAATTTACAACATGCATTAGCCGAGGTGAGATATGTAAATGATTAGAATTTCAGCGCAGACACACATCACGCACGCCTGTGGCGTCACCTCAAAGAGCTATTTAAGGCTTGGAGATTTCAACGATTTCAAGTTCGGCAATTGTGTTTTTCTTGTGGTTTTTTCAAAAAAAAAACGACCAGTATTGTCTCGTAGAAAACAGGGATCAGCTTTTCATCAAGTATCCGAGTTCAACAGAGGAAGCCTATTGAGATTGTGGATTATCTTTCAGGGAAATCGGAAGTCGTGTTCGACGAAACCAAACAACTGTAATGCGGATATGTGACCATTGGATGCAAGAGGGAACGACGGGCTGACGTGGTTGATTGCACTCACCTCAGTGCACCACTTCGCGTGAGGACAGGCAAATAGTGCGCATGGCAGGGAAGGATCGCTCATTCACATCACGAACCATAGCACAGCATATTGAGTCTGTAACGCATCATTCAGTGTCTGCGTGTAACATTCAACGCCATATACACCAGAGTGGTGTGTCCGCAAGACGTCCATTTCTTGGTCTACCCTTGACGCAGAACCACAGACGTCTCCGCCGCCAATGGTGCGATGAAAGAAGGGTGGGGGTGGCAGAATGGAATGAAGTTGTCTTTACTGGCGAGTCACGCATCTGTCTGCAACACCACGATTGTCGGAATCGAGTCTGGAGACACTGGGGAGTGAGGATGCTGAACAGCTGCGTTATGCACCACCACACTGGTCCTACACCGGGTATTATGGTATGGGGCGGTATTGGATGTCACTCTCGCCCTCCTCTAGTGCGCATTGCCGGTACTTTAAACAGCCAGCGCTACATCTCCGAGGTGTTGGAGCCAGTTGTCCTTCCTTACCTTCAGGGCTTGGCCACAGCCATATTTCAAATGGATAATGCCGGACCACACGTGGTACGCATTGTCCAAAGGTTCTTCGTCAATCACCAGATTGAATTGCTTCCCTGGCTGGCTCACTCTCCGGATCTTTCGCCGATATAAAACATGTGGTCCGTGTTTGCTCAATGATTGACCCAGATTACACCCCCAGCTGCCACACCAGATCAACTTTGGCAACGTGTGGAAGCTGCTTGGTCTGCTGTACCCCAAGAACACATTCAATTTCTCTTTGAATCAATGTCGAGGCGTGTGGCAGCGGTCATCTCCAACAATGGCGGCTACTCTGGCTACTGATTCTGGCAGGAACCACACTTCACAGAAGTCTATAAATTTAATCCTTTGATACTTGGTCAAAAAGTTATCTACAAAATAAACTTTGTTGTGATTTCTCTTGTCTTTCTTAGTGTTGCATTTACGGTGGCCAGCAGTGTACTTTTGCTTTCACTGAGAAGAAAATTTTTTATTCATCTCTGCCCAAAATTCAAAGAGCAATTTATTACAAAAATTCTATGAAGATTTCTTCTTCGGCAGTTAAGAGCCCATCTGAAGTATTTTTAAATGTATCCCTAGCCCACTCATAACTTGATATCATGTTGCCCTCAGCAAGGAAATACTTTTTAATTCTTTGCTAAATGATTTTCAGTGGTTTTAAAAACAATTTCCACATGTTCTTCGGATTATAAATTTTCGCGCATAACACGCAGGAGCTTTTTGTTCTCCATTTATTTCAGTAATGGTAAAGCCAAAGTTTAAGTATTCTTCAGAATATTTCCTTGATTTCATTTTCTGAACCATGCACGTCTGTGTACTTGTTGATACTTTATTATGGTGGAATGTTCGCTTACGACTTCAAAGTGTATCTATGATTTTCTTTTAATCTAATGCCGTATATACTTAATACTTGTGAATTACAACTAAAGCTCACGCGTTCAAATTATAAAATGTGCATTCAAGATAGATTTGATTGGTCTTTCAGTGTAGACTAGACTAAAATTGACTGGAATTGTACGAGGTTCAGCATTTTTACGTGTTTTGCGCAGATGTCCGATAGGTTGCCTAGACTCACGCAAACGTTCGCGAGAACGCTAGATGTGATGGAGTAACAGACTAGGCAAGGGATACTCCATCTTTTTTTTCTGGCGGGCCGTATATTTATGTTAACTATTTCACGCGGGCCTTAATATGAGGATTGATGAGTTGGAGGGAGAATTGCTTTAAGATCAAAACAACATAGAAAATTTAAAAAGTGCAATCTGATCAAATTATTAAAATTCCTATTTTGCATTTTTTTTAATTATTACTTTTATTTATTTACTATTTGTCACTGAATTTTTCCTTAATAGGAAGCATTTAAGATTATTCTTTTCACAACTTCTGCATCAGTAAATGATTTCATTTGATAACCAAAGATGTAACAAATTTTATATGGGGCCTTTGTGATAGCTGAGACATTACCACTGACAAAAATGTTTTTACAGTTGTAAAGATTATTCAAGAAAGCCTATTTATTTATCATCTCTTGAAAAAGATCTTCGAGGAAAAGTGTCATTTTACACACACACACGATTCCTGTTTATTTGTATTTCTTAAATACACTTTCATGACAAATCAAACAATTACTGAACCATGCCTGTTTTTCACTACAAAATAGTAAACTTCCCAATCGTCTTGAAACAATCTATTTTCTTCGAATATTCTTCACTTGTATGATATGAAAGATAGTTAAACATTAGTTCCATTATCAGAAAAAAACATCAATTCGCACTCATACCACTCATCAACATCACTTCGCACTCATACCAACCATACTAATTGTATCAATTTTGCAAAAAGCAAAATTCATACATTTGATTTTTTGACAAAGAATTTCCCACCAAATTTTCATAAATAAATAAATGAATTTCTCAGAGCAAGGATTATGACCAGGTCGCTTAAAAAGGTTCGGTGGTCCACAGGTTGAGTATCGCTGGACTAGACTATTTTTCTTCTGACATTTGTATGCTTAGAAATGGATGATGGAATAAATAAATGTGTGACGGATCTATACGGTCTTTTGATTATATATATAACCTCCTCTATTTTTCCTAAAATAATTTATTTCAACCAATCTTCACCGAGCCAGCGTGAATTATGCAAATAAGATATATTATATAAGATCGGGTTTCGCGAGTTAAAAAGTTAAGTAAAGTGAAGAAATATAGAATAGTGAAGTTAAGTGAAGTAAAGATCGTGAGGTGAGCACACAGTTGTTGACATCCGTAGATAGCGGTTACGTGTGGAGTTACGCGAGGATAAGTTGATTGAAGCTTGTAAAAACCAGTGTTATAGAGTGTGGATCCTTCAACCATTCCCCAGCCAGTAAAAAGGCAGAAATCATCACGAAGTAGCAGCCGATGTAAAAGATAAGGTCAGTGATTTAATTTAAGATATTGCGAATATTCTTAGGTGGCGTAGCTGTAATTGTACGTGTTTAAGCTTTCCTAGATTCAGTTGCTATTCTGTTATTCCGCTAGTAGTAATTCACCTTTTCGTAGTCCACTCTATTGTTTCTCTTAAATTTGAATTGTGTGTTTCTACCCTTTTGTGCTAATTAGAATCAATAAATCTAGTTGATTTGCAATTATGTCTTTCGATCTTTTAAGTCCACCTAGACATTCAGTAATATTTGCAGATAGACAGGGAGATGATAGTGTAAGGAGTGGCATTGAGCCACGATATATGTTTAATTAAATATCATTTTGCAATCTGTTCCAATTTAAAAATTACAGAAAGAAAAAGAACATAATCATTATCCTATTACTTTAAAGTAATTACTTAAAATATATATTACTTTAAAGTAACATGAATATAATTTAAGACGTATCTTGTTAATTTGTACGGTTTAAAATTAAGATCGTATAGTAGCTTTAGCGTCAAAGTGCATTATTATTATTGCATTTAATACATTATTGTATAAGGGGGTGCGATAAAAATTATGATTGAAAATTGGGCCGCCAGTACTGAAAGTTTGAGAAGCACTTGATTAGCATGTGTGTTATGAGTACTTTATGTAAAGACAATTAAAAAAGTATTACATTTATAAAAAAGTCTAATCTGTTAATATAACTTGCTTGTTAATAATATTAATTTGTAATTCACGTGTCACCTACCCAGGCATTATATTTAGTAACTAGGATATGTACTAGTATATTTCTTACACTAATTGTTGAGGTCTAGGTACACTGAGGTTAAAGGCAATCGCATTATATATTCTGAGTTTAGTTTTGTTTTTAATGCTTTGTTTTTGTTGCTACTTTCGTTGAGAAATATATTTCCCTTGAACACAATGCTTTAAATAGCATTTAAGTCTTTAAATGCTTAAGAAATCCTTTGTATAAGTATATATATATATTGCATGAATTTACAACCTAAACTTAAAAACGGTTCTTGCTTAAATTTTAGATTTCAAGATCAACTCTATTGATAATATAAGTTTCTTTCATTCATTACAGGTGTTTTCCACAAATATAAAAAAGTGCATTTTCAAATAGAAAACTATTTAGTTGTGCAAGACAGTGTGCTAACTAGCTTGTATTAAATTACTTCATGGAGCCCGAGATAGTAAACAATAGAATATTCACACTATAGTAGGAAGTACATATATATATAAAGATAAAACGTTATATTTTTTATTATATCACAATGGAAGTTTCAAAAGTGTTGCAAAATAAATTTTTTACATATAAATAAAATTTTCAGTATTAATGAACAAGGTAGATGAGCTTTAGATACTTGTAACTATACAAACTGTATCGATAACATGAATCGATTTCGCATACATTTATTTCTTTTCGATTTCTTTATTGTGATTCGTGCAACCCCTGGGTATGCCTTGTGGAGTCTCAGGGTTCCGAGGAACACAATTTGAAGACTACTGCTTTAAGATGTCACAAATAAATCAATTGAAATTGTATCTTCAAGTGACGAAAGTGATTTTGAACTAATTCATCACAGGAAGATGTGTGTTTGGATTACGATGAGTAGCAGTGAATTATGTATGAGCACATTGAAAATTAAATGGACAAATTATTAGGACAAATTAAATGTTTTTAAAATGTTTTCATGTAGAATTTAATTACTTATTTTTTTGAAGTACTTTCTTACAAATTTCGTAAATAATTGACATATTTTCTAAGGGCGACTTTTTTTTAATGTTTTTTCCTTCTCCACCGCGCAAAAAAATCTTTCTGTAGTATGTCGATAAATTTGTTACTTATATGTAAGTGCTTATGAAATTTTCTCACTTTTTTATGTGGTTTCTTTTTATGCGGTCCCTATCTACCGCACAAAAACAAGTTTTGCAGTATATATTCATACATAATGAAGTGGGTTGGGTAAGAATTATAGTTTTTTATCCAAAAAATCAATTGCCCGAGAGGATATATTTTTCATTGTGAAGCATTTTTATATTTCTATTTTCATTGTTTTTTCTGCCAAAGATTTTCCATTTTTTTTATTTTATTATTTAGCTCAGTATTTTAAATTATTCTGCCATCTATCTTTTATGTAACAAAAATGATTTCGAAATATCTTCCAGACTAATTACAAATATAATATTAATCTTATGAATATTCAATTTTCTTCCTCAAATTTAGATCAATACATCCAAAACGAGCAAAAAAAAAATTTCTAATTAAATTTGTTCTTCCGAACTTGTTAAGTGCTATATATATATATTTCTGAGTAAATCATATGTAGGTGTGTTCAAATTCCAAAGATATATTTCAAAATATCATGTGCGGAAAGAAGCATAAACACACATAGAAAACTTCATATGTTTGTCTTTCACTTCCAGTTAATAATTCTTTGCTATTTAGAAAGACATTTTTAAGAACAGGAGTACATATATTTGCACTAATTATTTACAATGCATTACATTAAATGATTAGACTCTTTTAGAACTGGATTTTGTTCGACCAAATGTTTGTTTTAATAACGTATTTCAAAACTGCACTAAGGCTATTGTAGATGTGTGTTTCGTGTTTCCGAAACTAAGTTAAGTGACAAAAACAAGTTGTTTTTTTTAAAAAATTAGTTACAGTAAAAAGAGTAGATTCTTGATAATTAGTTTCGTAAATAAATTATAGTTTAAAAAAAACTAAACAACACTCTTTTATAGTGAATCTAACTAAAAAAGTTTTAAAAAATTCTTAATATAAGAATAAAGTGATTAACGAGAAAATTAATGTGAATGGGGTAAAAGCACGATTAAATGATTTCCTCGCGTATGTAATCCCATTTATCAGCAAAGTCATTTTCCTCATAGATTTTTTAAATAGATTATATTATGATCACACATTTACTAGATTGATAAAAGTTGCATAAAAGGAAACGTATAATAGAAAGCTTATAAATAGCTTTCATAGCGTATGAAAAATTAATATAATAAACCCTGGCATGTAGAAAACAGTGAATTTCTACAGTTTTCATCAAGAAAATATGTTTTAGAATTTTTCCGTTCATTTCCAAAAGTTATCGCTAATATGAAAAATTTGTATACGAGATATTATCTTTCTACATAAATGAAACTGAAAAGCGTTTAGAGTTTATTAGGATACGCAATTATTTTAAATGTTTCTATTTCAAATGAACATTTTGTAAAACTAACAGTAATTATTATTATTATTACTAATAACATTCTCTCACCGCTTTGAACATAAAACAACTATTCTTTATCACTTTATACTGTGATAATGTCCCCCTCCCCCCCCCATTGGAAGCGTAATTTCGAAAACAAAAACTACGATTATTGGTTTTGCAAGGTAATCAATTCAATATTAGAAATGCCATATTTAACACAAGAAATATATTTACAGCAATCTTTCTTAGAAAATTTTGAATCACAACTTAAGGTGACTACCCATAAATATTTATTTTGTCCGGTGAAACATTTCGATGTTTTTATGTGTTTATTAAGTATTTAAGAATCAAAAAATATTTTTTCTAGTTCTTACGATGATTAAAATCAAAGTTTTTACATAACTAGTAAACCAAGAATAAAGTTTTTTAAACCAGAAATAGGTATTTGAAAAGATGTAAAAATACATTAAATCCGTTCGAACATCTATTTCATGACTTTTAAGCAGTATAAATGCTCATGTTTAGAGATAAACATATATAGATAATATTTACATTTAGATCAACTATGTCCTTTACTTATTAATCTCGTATTATAATTGAAGTAATCTTTTCATGTGCTCATACTACATTTACATTGTTTAATTGGAGATATTTACAGCTGTTGCCCACCTTGAATCATACAGGAATACAAGGTATCTTAAAAAAACTATCCAACCTATAATTTTCTACACACAGTAAAGATTCTAAGGCAACGCCACTGTACACAGAGGGAGGAGACAGCTTAATATGCATGATTGAATGTTTTTCCTTCATTCGAATGTCCTAGTAGTTTCTAGCCAGCAGTCGAGTAAGGTACTGTTATACGTGTTCATCTGAAGGCTATTTTTCTAACGATGACTGTGAATGACTTAAATATATGTAATATATTAAATGTTGTCAAAATCAACAACTCGTAAGATTAAGTGAGTGTTTGATGCAGTGAGGTCACACAAATTAAGTAAGAGTTTAATCCATTCAAAAGTGGTAGTATGTTGATAGTTAGTGACAAGAGTTCTGAGAGGACACATGCCACTCGAAATTCAGGTGTTATAGAAAAGGTGAAAAATCGGATAATGAAAGATCATTGTTTGACCGTACGAGAGACTGCTGAACAAGTTAATTATATTTGCAGAGCCTGTACTGATCTTAATTTCGTGTGATCATTCGCAGAATGGCTGTGAAATTGATTCCCAAGATTATGTCTTTAAAACAGAAAAACTCCAACTTGCATTTGAACAGGACCTACTGGACACTTTTAAAGCTGAATATGACTTCTTATGAGATTTGGCTGTTTCCGAAAATGCAAATGAGTTCCAAAGGATTCTCATTTTGAGAATAGAGAAGAAATAATGCAGAGCGTGACGGCGGAATCGAACACCGTTCAAATGAAGTTTTTTAGAAGTATTTTCGGAATTAGGAGGAGTGCCAGGTTAGATTTGTGAAAGCTGAAGGCGCCTTATATGAATTTGATTAGGATTCCAATCCCGCAAAGTAATTAAGATACTTTTTTCAGTCCAAAGGCGGAATACTTTTTGAACAGACCTTGTATTGATTGATGTTCAATGAGAGTGAAATCTTTGAGAAATGATAAAACGAATTCTTACATCAAATATATAATTTTTTTCTGCAAAACTTTTCAAGAACATGCGGAAATCTGAGAAATGATAAGTTAAAAAATAGGCTGCAAAGGACTCAAGCTATAAATATGGCGAGTATTGAGTATGCATAGAGGACAGATATTTCTTTTTTTTTATGCTGTAATGAAATCTTGAAATGTTTTCTGAAAGAAACACTTTTAAATATTTGGCTTTCCAATAAAAATTCATTTAAAAAGTATTTAATTAAGTTGTTTTATTCAATTCAGTATCTTTTATGAACTAGTATATGATGCACTTTTATATGAGTACATTTTATTACCTTTGTGAAAAATAATAGTTTCTTTAAATAAATTGAATTTTTGAACGAAGCATGAAATACTTCGATAACATTTAGATACATTACAAACATTTTTTATATTAGAAATAGATATTTATGTTGTATAAAAGTATTATTTAACTATTCATTACAAAATTTTGAGTACGAGATTTGACGTAACTGCAACTCCTCAATAATACTTCACTAAAAATTGCTGAGGTTTCCAAAGTTTATTATAATTTTGTAAACATTTTGTTTGAATTCATAGATTAAGTAACAGTTTAATTTTTTTTTTAAAAAGTGAGTGTAACTGAAAATTTATATTTAAAAAGAGTGTCCCGAAGATAGTCACTTTAAATCCTTTCTAAAATATAGAATTCACAATTTTCACTATCATCTCTTTCTCAGCTATGGCTTGTCAGCTATAACGATCTACCATTTTGTATAATAAAATAATTATGTTAAAAAAAACTGAAAAAGAGTAAATTTATTATTAGAAAATATCTCATTTAAAATAATTTACAGTCGCAAATTCTCATTTATTTATCATCAGGTTCCAATGCTGACAGCAATCATGGTATTGCATCCGATACAATATGTATCATCATATCTACAGGCATCGCTATTACCAAATATATGATTGTTATCCTTCAGTATTGGTAAAGGACTACGGATATTCCATGTCGACCAGGGATTTAAGATATCTCCACAGGGTGTAAAAAATAACATTTATTTTGCAATCATAATAAAATTATTAAATATTGTTTTTGTGTATTCACAATGTTCATGCAACATTAAAATATTTTGTATCATCATCATATTTTGAGTAATTAGCATACATACATTACTTCTAAGAAATAACCTGCACTAGCACTCTATTGTTGGATTTTGAACATTTTTATGCTTTATACCAGTGGAGGGCTACATGTGGAAGACAGTCAGTAAACCCGCTTTGAACCGAGATTTCTTTTCCGTGCACGATCAAAAATTCCTTTATCTTTCATTATGAGGAAAACAAAGAACTTTTGACAGTGCTCGTACTAAGATATCTTCAGAGTTTGGAGAGAGAGTTTACAAGATTGTTCAAGATTTTAAGAAAACTGCGTAAATTCAGTTTGCTCTGTAGTACCATTACTGCTGAAGTTGATACAGATCCTGAAGAGCCACAGCTTGAAAAATCTTGAAATTGGGTCTCTCCTCCCAAGCACCCAATCTATAAACTCACACTGTCGGCATTTTATGACATTACCACCAACAATTTTTTGTGGCTGTTGTAACGACTTTTTTTTTTAAGAAAGTAAATTTATCTCTTCTTGAAAGAGGTCCTCAAGAAAAAGATCCATTAAAAGATGTGTGCTTAGTTGTATAATAAAGAGCAAAATTATATATTTTTCATAAATTTGAAATTTTTACAACAAATCAAACAAGTTTTTGACCCCTGTCTATTTTTCTCAATGAAACAGTAAGGCCCCCAATCATCTTGAAACAACATAGATATTTTTCGCTTGGAAGACATGAGGGGTATTTTAAAATTTATTTCACCCATAAAATGGTCACTACTCCACTGTCATTTGTTATCACTGACCGTTACAGTTAAAAAAGGAAACAATGTTATTTCGAAATTCGTACCAGCCCGACATCAATAGCAAAATTGATGTATTTCATTGCTTAATTGATTGAATTCCTCTGTAGAGACAAATATTACTAAACTCGTTGCCAACCAATGGTCACTAAAGCCAAAGGAATTAATAAACAAACAGAAATAATAATAAAATTATAGGACATAATTTTTGTAAAATAATTTTTAAAATAAATTTCATAATTTTATGTTTATGCATTTGTAATGTTACTAATTTGTATTTTATATAAATTTAATGTATTTATACTTGTAAATCTGGAAGCAATTTCTTTGTAACCTTTTTCAGCTTACCAGATTGGCAACAGTCCGTAATTTTGCAATAGACTAGTTGCAACGATTTGATGTTGGTGCAGCTAAGCCTAATGGAATAAAAAAAATTTGTTCGAATTCTTTGCAGCAAATTTCTATACTTTAATTTTATAGAACCAAACGTTCCATAACACCTATATAAAATTTTAATGCATTGTTCTTAAATAATTTGTGAGTGCAACGGGCCGTTCAGAAAGGTAAGGTGGCCAAATGCTGCCCGCAGTTCTAGTATCACTGGCTTAGATCCTCGACATATTTCATCTGCACTATCCCCTGTATACGGAGGATTACCACGGACAGCAGGACTCGAACCCACGAATCGACAACTCAAGTAATGAATTTGTGACCTTGTATACTCATCTAATGCGACCTTAGAAAGTTTAATTCTAAGGCTGTGTATTATACTTGAACTTTAGAATCAGTATTTTGAAACGTAATTAACTATTTTTGGATATAATTAAAGTAATTCTGATAAAAATCCGCTTAGCAAAATTTACCTTAATTTATAAAAATTTGAAATATATGAAGCCTTAAATATACTTAAATAATTTATAATGTTTGATTATTCGAGTGATTTTATCTCTTGGATTAATGGGAACAATAACGGTATGTAATTGAAAATCAGACTTTTTTTGAATTTCAGTTGTTTTTTTTTGTAGATGAATTTTAAAAAACTAAAAATAACAATTTCGAACGATGCTTTAAAAAAAAAATTTTAAGCCCTCAGGCCTAAATTTATACCAATTTTTGTCGTAAACACATATGCTTTTATCAAAAATTTCAAGACTCATTGGAACAGAAAAAAGCATTCCGAGATTTTTAAACCTCGCATATAGAAAAGAACCTGATAAAAATGCATTTAAATTTTGTGGAAACTCTGATTTCGACATTGGTAATCTTAGAAAATTCTAAATGCATCAAAGTTTTGAACCCAATCTTCTCAAACTAAATGCGCCCGTAAAATTAAATAATAAAACAAATTTGCTGTCTTTTTTCTACTAGTAAAATTTATCCTTAAACCTGTACTTTTTCTATTTCGCTATATTTTATGTGTGGTTTCAGTGACACTAACTAAAACCTGTTTCTTTGTTGTACAAAAATATTAACTTTTAGAAATTTGGTGAGCATTTATTTACAAAAAAAAAAAGTCCTATGATTTTCTCCATGAAAGGTTTTTAGTGGATGGTTGTGAAACCAATAAAAAAATATACTTCTCAATTGCTTTTTCTATTTTTTTAAGTAATGTTACTGCCACAATGGAAAACGCTACAGTTAAAAAATTATTGCAATAGAATTTCTTTAATCCTAACTAAGTGGGGCCCGAACTAGTTAGGATTAAGCGAAATAAAATGATACAAGGTACAAAACTTAACACATTGCACAATAAAATGGACATGTACTTTAAAATTTGTCACACAGAGTAAAATGAATAATTATCGCACAGAGAATACGATTCAGTACAGTACTTGCAGACAGAAAAACCATTTATAACCTAAATCAGCCTTTTATTTGCATGTCTAAATTATTGTTTTTAAGTTTTATCTGCTTCAAAGTCCGGTTTACAGTTTATTTTTAAAAAAAGAGAATAAAGCTTCCCATTTGCCGGTTTTGTCCACCTTTATTTTTAAATCATTCTTATAATGTTATTCACTTTGGTTTAATAGTAATATAGGTTGCAAGTCGGTGATATTGGAAAATTATTTTTAAACTTTTTACTAAGGATAATCAAACTAGTTAAGGGTATCCAGTAAAACTTAATTGTATACATGCTGACCAGAGAAGCATACTAGAATGATATCGTTGCCTCGACAAAATCCGCTGAATTTCTGAATACCGCATCCGTGTTGAGTGCGTGAATAGTACTGCAAAAGAGCTCCAGTTAAAAACGATGGTTGGATGATCTGCATAGATTGCAATTTCGATTGAATCTATGAGATGTCAAATGCATCCTAAAAAGAAATATTTTTCGCTGGGATAGAAGTTATTTATTTAATATGGGGTCTTTTATTTTGCATTGTTCTTTCCAAAATGCACTGTTTATTACAAATAATTTATTTTTAATGTTTTATTAAAGCTGTTTCATTTATGTACAGCAATCAATTTATGTTCTTTCAAACCAAAAAATAAATTTTATATTATCTACATTATTCAATAGAAGAAAGCTTGTTTAGTTGGATCACGCACACATTTTTGTCAATACTTTTATTTATCACCAACTCAATAACTTCTGGCATGTGGAATAGAAGGAGAATACAGGAAAACTGTATTTGTTTGCGCAATTCGGCAACATTTTCCTCCTTCAAAGGTACAAATAAACTACAATTTGATCAACATTGCTTTCGATACAAATCCTTGGCATGAAAAATTGCATATTTATCTGCGATACAATGTTTACTTGTTTAATTTCACTAATTGCAGAGGAAATCATATGTATACAATAATTCAAAATTTCAAGGTCACGAAGGATAATTCAATGGTAAGTGAATATTTCTTTCAGTCTCCCGTATTTAAATCAATATTGGGATGATTTTTTTTAACTGAGAATGATTTGAGTTTGAAGCCATGGGGAATAGAAGAAGAAGGCTATCGACGTTAAGATATTCAAAAAAATTTTAATGTATTTGTAAGCATTCCTGACCATGATCTTGTAACATTCAACGTTCCTTTAAAAACCTTAACTATTTTTAGTAATTAAGTTAAGGAATCTACAATATTATTTTAGCAATATGAAACAAAAATTCAACTTACTTGGTTTCAGCTCATGTTCAAGTCAAATAATTCAATCTGAATCTCGATCCCATTATAAAATCTTCGATACAAATGATTGGGGGTTTTTAAGTGGGTGTGAAAAGCAAGGAGTGTATTTATCCAAGATTTTACAAACTCCTGCTATCTTATGTTTAAAGAACCAGTTGCTGCAAATCTTTACAAAAATCTAGAAAGAAAAAAAATTATTGATTTGATTGATTATTACCGTCGAATCTCTAAGCAACTCTAGACTTATTGGCAAAGGATGCCGTAATTTTGAACGTTGGTCGAGCGATAAGGAAGGCACATGAGTAAGGAACCTCACTCTTCTAAATTTATATGTGATGGGCTCTCTTTTTTACCCTCCTTTTTTAAGTTTCTTGTCCTTCGGATATTGCTATTCCTTTTTACTTCTTTATTTTAAACAAAATTGACTCTTTCTTCAGACTTTTTACTGGTTCCCGTCTTTTAACCAGTGCAAACTCCCCTCCCCTTTACATCCGTTATTTAGAAAGTACGGCTTGCATTCCTTCTCCGCTGATGTTTCCTTTGTCTTGGGGTGCAAAGTTATTGCAGAAGGAAGGGGAGTGAATGTGGTGCCTCTTCCCTTTTTCACCTTTTTGCTGCAAGCCAGTCCTTGCGACTATTCCTTCACTTTATGAGGGTCCCGCATCAGTTGCAGCACGACCGTTATTGGTGTCTTTCCGTAATATCATAGAAAAAATGTTTGAACTTCGCTTTCTTCGTCTAACATTCATTCCCTCCCTAATTTGGCATTTGTGTGTGTGTGTTTGTATTTGCATTGTATACAAAATTGTAAATTACTTTTACTGTATTATGCCCTCTTTTCTCAAGCATTTTGGGGAGAGTCCCTCATTCCGAAATATTTTGTATATGTATTTGCTTAATAGACAAACAAAGTAACTTCTAAGAGGGTCGCGACGCAGTTCTAAACCCTTGGGTGAGCTCGAATCTTCCGAATAAGTAAGTAAACCAATATGAGAGGCTCTAACAGATTTAACTTGCTTCAGGCCTTCCACATGGCGGGTCGTGAGCGGTATCAGAACTCGGCGAAACAACTTCAACCACGAGTTCGTGACTAAAACCTTTCGTCTATCGCTATAAAATAATGCCCCTAAGTGTCAGGTTTTCAGATTTTCAATCGAATAATGAGAAAACGCGTTATCAATTAGCTGTCTAATTTTTTTTACGTTAGCGAGATGTTGCCAGCTCTGGTGTCAATCTCTTTATACGATCGTTGATCAGAGTTGGAGACACACTAGGTATTGGACACATATCGTGTCAAGGACAGAAGTAAGCAATAAGAGAACAATGGACAATTGTCTTTACATCGCTCACTGGTAACGATAGCAGTACGGTCTTGGAAAAATGATCAGGTCTATGAGATTATTAAATTAAGGCACGTTTTTAGTCCTGCTCCTTTAAGGGTCCTATTAGAAATGGGCTGATACAACAGAACCTCTTCATACAGTATCTAATGTGACTTATTGAGGCACACATCTTTTCTTGGAAATTTACTTCAGCATTGGAACAGTAATATAAAAGAAGCTTCGAAATTCCAAAGAACACGGGGTTCGAGTCTTGGTGCCACTAAAGTTCTAATGTGTTGAGGCACGTTATTCTGTCATGGCTTAAGAGATTTAGAGAAAGATACTAATATTAACGTCGCACTGTAAAGTAACACGAGAGTTGCTGGCAATGGACTCGTAAATTTGAACTTTGGTCAAGTGACGAGGAAAACACCACAGCTGGCACCCCACTCTCCAAACTACCAAAAGAGAGATCTTGATGGCAGATTTCAAATGCACCCCCCCCCCCTCTTTTCACGGGGTGGAGTTAGTTCGTCGCACTATCAGCTTTTGAGTGGTTTTTGTCAACGACCTCTTAACTTT